>JANAVB010040216.1:14133900-14393900 GCA_029216955.1 Iris pallida | reverse complement strand
TTACTGTCTGCCTACGGGCTGTAAACATGATTAACAAATCCTAGGGTTAATCATGTATGACTTAACTCTTGCTAGTCCTAGCATTTTGTATGACTAGCTTCATGATCAGCTGATATGTAATATTTGGGATGCCTTTTATTGTATATTTGGTGGTCAAACATCTTGTGATTATATTATTTGCTTGAGATTGAGACAGTAGGCTTGACCTAAGGGACTGTTGGCTTGTAGTAAACCCTCATATATAGACAGCCTTAACCGTATAGCGAGATGGACTTCATTTCAATATACGTAGCTGGCTATGTTCGCCCCCGCTCTCCAGTATTCTGGTTCTGGGGCGTGACATGGTTTAAGTGGTGGCCCATGCAGGTCTTGTCAATCAAGAAATGTGAGGGTTTACCTAATAGATGTCTCAATCAGTATTCGCCCTTGATCTCCGCCCGTATTTTCAAATCCCTGAAATTCTTGCCCTGATCACATGCTTGTATCGTTGATCTGTCATGGTCCTTTCTTATTGTTTCCCTGTGTCGTCTTCTTCAGCGGCACTGTACCTGACCCGCCGATCAACAAGGTGGAGCAACTCCTGTGGACCAGCAGCAACCTGGAGATCAAGCCCAGCACTCCGTAGTAGCCTCCAGAGTTATACCTTCTGGAGGAGAGCCCGCAGTTCAGCCCGTTCAGCCTGTCGAGCCGGATGATGGCACCTTGGTAGGTCTCATCAGGGCCTTGATAACTTCTCAAGATCGCAGAGGAAACGCCTTGCACCAGACTGTGGCAGATGCTTTGACCAGAGGCGGTCATCCAGGGAACAACGCGGCCAACAGCTTCAAGCGCCTGAACCCTCCCTTCTTCGACGGCAGTGAAGATGCGATTGCCGCGGACGCTTGGCTTCAGGATACCGAGGTGGTTCTGGAAGCAGCTAGGACACCTGAGAATGAGAAGGTGGCAGTGGTACGCCTGCAGTTGTTGGACTTAGCTCGCAGTTGGTGGGCGGCGCAATCTATGGGATTAGTGGCACCTATTGCTTGGGCGGTATTTGGAGAGAGATTCCAGACGAAGTATTTCGATGCTGTGGCTCGGTACGACCTACAGACCAGATTTACCAACCTGAAGCAAGGAGACAGAACGGTCGATGGCTATGCGACTGAGTTTTCTAGACTCAGTAGGTTTGCCCCCACCTTGGTGGCGACCGAGTTTGATAGGGCCCAGCGGTTCCAGCAGGAACTGCATTTAGAGATCTTGTTGGCAGTCGAGCAGTTCGAGCACCAGACGTTCGATGCAATTTTGAGAGCAGCTAGGAGGCATGAGTACACCTCCCAGAGGATCGTGGATAGGACCGGAGGCAGGAAGCGGTCCCATAGCCAGATGCAGCAATCATCAGCTCCAGCTCCAGCCCCAGCAGCTAGAAGTTTGACCATTGGAACTTCGAGGCGGGCGGCCTCAGTGACGTTGGTTCAGCATTCAACCCCGACGTACCCGCAGTAGCAGAAGCAAAAGCAGACTTCCGTAATGGGATGTTCACATTGCGGGAAGCCAGGCCATGTGGTGGCGGATTGTCGTAGGGCACAAGGATTGTGCCTGGCTTCTGGAGCGACAGATCACAAGATAGGAGCCTGCCCGAATAGGGGTAGTTCGTCCTCTTCCAACCTAACCAGTCCATCGGTTAGGGGACCAGCACCTGTGCAGCAGTAGCAGTACCCGAGGCCATTGTTGCCTCAGGCCCAGGCATTCCAGTAGCAGTGTGCCCAGGCTCCAGTGCAGAGCAGGCAGAGAGGTTTCCAGCAGAGGGGACCCGCAGCTAGAGGTCAGGCCATGATGATGGCTATAGAAGAAGAAGTTGTACTAGGTGAGGTAGTGGCAGGTACTAATCTCGTCAACTCCTTTCCTGCTTTGGTATTATTTGATTCTGGTGCATCGTATTCATTCATGTCTACACGATTCGCGACACGGATAGGATTGGAGCCCGAGTCATTATCAGTAAGACTCAATATACTTACTGGTAATGGTCTTGTGGATGTAGATCGAGTATTTTCCTCGTGTCGGATCGTAGTTAGCGGTAGAGAGTTCTCCGCTAGATTCATAGAGTTCCCTATGGCAGACTACGATATAGTCCTAGGTATGGATTGGTTGAGGAACCAGTATGCTAGGATAGACTGCCATGTTGGCAGAGTTGTTTTCAGTATTCCAGGCGAGCCAGAGTTTTCATTTTCTAGAGGCGCGGTGGAGCCATCTTCTCCAGTATTGCGGATGGCAGTAGCAGCAGTGCAGTTGCCCAGGATAGTTGAAGAGTTTCCAGATGTCTTCCCAGAGGAACTTCCAGGGATGCCGCTAGAGCGGGAGATCGAGTTCACTATAGACTTGATCCCCGGGACAGCACCAGTATCAGAGCGAGTCTACAGAATGGCGCCTTCAGAGTTGGAGATTTTGTACAAGATGATTGAAGAACTCCAGACCAAGGGATTCATTCGTACAAGTAGATCGCCTTGGGGAGCCCCGATGCTTCTTGTAAAAAAGAAGGATGGTACGTCCAGGTTATGTGTAGATTATCGTACCTTGAACTCAGTGACAATCAAGAACAGATACCCTCTTTCGAGGATAGATGACTTGTTTGATCAACTTAAAGGGGCTTTAGTGTTCTCGAAGATAGACTTGCGGTCAGGATACCACCAGATCAGAGTCAGAGAGCAGGACATTCCGAAGACAGCTTTTCGATCTAGGTATGGACATTGGCAGTTCCTTGTTATGCCCTTTGGAGCGACCAATGTGCCGGCAGTATTCATGGACCTCATGAATCGTATTTTCATGCCTTACTTGGATCAGTTCGTGATCGTGTTCCTAGATGATATCCTGGTCTACAGCAAGAGCGAAGCAGAGCATGAGCAGCATCTCAGAGTCGTCCTTCAGACGCTTAGAGAGCATTAGTTGTACGCCAAGTTCAGCAAATACGAGTTCTGGCTCGATCGTATTTCGTACTTGGGTCACATCATTACTCGAGGAGGAGTGGAAGTGGATCCCCAAAAGATTGTGGCTATTGAGTCATGGCCAGTACCTAGTTCAGTGGCAGAGGTTCGTAACTTCCTTGGATTGGCCGGCTACTACCGGCAATTTGTTTCAAACTTTGTAAGGATTTCAGCGCCGATGACCCAGTTGACCTGCAAGGATGTGCAGTTTACTTGGACAGCAGAGTGCCAGGAACCATTTGAGAAGTTGAAGCGAGGTTTGATAACGGCTCCCATTCTCACACTTTCAGATGGGACCGAAGGATTCACAGTTTATTGTGACGCGTCAGGCAGAGGATTGGGATGTGTCTTGATACAGCATGGAAAGATAATATCTTATGCATCACGTCAACTTCGTGATCATGAGAAGAATTACCCGACCCACGACTTGGAACTGGTAGCAGTAGTGTTTGTACTTAAGTTGTGGAGGCACTACTTGTACGGAGATAGAGTGGAGATATTTACTGATCACAAGAGCCTGAAGTATGTTTTCACCCAGAAGGATCTTAACATGCGGCAGAGAAGATGGCTCGAGCTACTGGTGGACTACGATGTGGATTTGCAGTATCACCCAGGGAAGGCCAACGTTGTAGCAGATGCGTTGAGCCAGAGAGCCGGAGTTTATTTCCTAACGGCGCAACCAGAGTTATTGGCAGATCTTCAGAAAATGGGAGTTGAAGTGGTTCTTCCTACCAGCGTGGCGTTAATGGCCAGTCTACAGGTTCAGTCCAGCATAGTTGAGAGGATTCGGATAGCGCAGTCTACAGATTCCAAGCTTAGCAGCTCAGAGCAGAGTGTGAGACAGGAAGAAGGCCAGAGTTATGCATTCATGAAGATGGTACACTTCGACACGGCACTCGTCTTTATGTACCCAGTGGAGATATCAGACAGAAAGTCATGGCAGAAGCTCACAGTATTCTATCCATCCTGGTGGTACGAAGATGTACCGTGATATCCGTCAGCACTTCTGGTAGAATGGCATGAAGAGGGAGATAGCCCGGTGTCAGATCCCTATTTTGGAAATAGGTATATGACTGTATTGGTGTATATTGAGGATTTTGAATTTGGGGTATTCTTAAATTTTTTATTATTTTCTTGGAGGTAATTTTACCCTCATAATTATTTGTTATTAATTAAATTCCTTGATTCCTATATCTACCCCAAAAGAAAACCCTAACCCAAACCCTCACTCCCCTCTCTCTCTCTCAGCCGCCACCACCCCCTCTCTTCACTCTTTCTCTCTCCCCCGACTCCTCACTGGACCAGCCCCCTCCCCCTTACCTTTTTCCCTCCGCTCTCTCTCTCGAGCTCACTCTCTTCTCTCCCGCTCTCCCCCGGCCAGCTCCGGCCACCACCGCCACCATCACCCCCAGCACTTCCCACCGCCGCCAGCACCACTTCCCACCGCCGCCACCTCTGTCTCTCCCTCTCTTGCTGTTTCCGGCGCCCGCCACCACCGCGGCCGCCCCCATCTCCACCGCAGTCGCCCCCTTTTTCCTCCGGCCCTCTGAGCGCCGCCGGCGCCCTCGTCTCTACCGCCACCGCCCTCATCATCGTTGCCGTCTCCCTCTCAGCCGGCCTCCTCCACTGCGACCAGCACCACCATCATCGTCGCCGTCGCCGTCTCCCTCTCGGCCGGCCTCCTCCGTCGCCACCAGCACCACCACCGCTACTGCTGCTGTTCCCTCCGCCGGAGCCCGACCGACCCCGGTGAGCCCTGATCTCCCCCTCTTCCTGTCTTCTCCGTCGGCGGCGACCAGCCTCGTCTGGCCGAGCACCCCGGTGAGCCCCTCCGCCTGCCTCTCTTCCTCGATCTCCGTGCCTCGGGACACGTGTTATCTCGAGCAGCGCGCTGCTTTGTGCAGTGTGCTGCCTCGAGCAGTGTGCACTCGTGCAGCGTGTGCTTCTTCGATTTACGTGCTGCCTTGGGGTACGAACCCCTCGGAATGCGTATACCTCGGTGTCCGTGTCGCCCCGTACTCCGTGCCCCTTGATTTTGTGTCATCTCAGGTTACGCGTACCTTGGTGTGCGTGCTGTCCCAGTTTTCGTGCACCCCGATCTACGTGCTGCCTTGGGCAGCGGGACGCCTCGAGCCCCGTACTGTCTCGGGCATCGTGCCACCTCGGTTTGTGTGTTACCTCGATCCTCGTGTCTCGACCTTTGTGCCTACCTCGTGACCCGTGCACGCACCGATTTGCGTGCCGCCATGGTATATGTGCCACCTTAGACTTTGTGCCATCTCGATTTGCGTGTACGTACGAATTTACGTGCCGCCTTGGTTTGTGTATCACTTTGGACTCCGTACCACATCGATTTGCGTACATACGTCGACTTGTATGCTGCATTGATTTGTGTGCTTCTTTGAATCTTCCTCCGTCTCGATTCGCATGCACGCCTTGATTTGTGTGTCACGTTGATTCGTGTGCCATCCTGATATTTGTGATTTCCTCGATTCTCGTGCACGTCTCGATTTACGTGCACGTCTCGGGTTGCATGCTCGTATCGGTCTGCGTGCCTCAGTTTCCGTGCCAGATCCCTGCGCTGCTTGCGGGACCCGTACGGTATAGCCTCCTGCCATCCTCCGTGCTTCCTGTTATTATTTTATTATTTAATTCTAATGATTGTTATTATGTGTTCTGAGGACCTCGATGGACGTGCTAGCTTGGATCCTGATCGCCGACGACTTGCTTACCTAGCCGAGCCCTCTAGGCAAGTATCTCTTGCTCATCGACGGCTCTTGCCCTCTCTCCTGGATTTTTATTATATTTAATTAATTTGTACTTGTAAACTGTATAACCATGATTAGTGTAGCCTAGTAGTAGAACTGCCATGATGATAACTTAGGATAGCTTGGTCCGATACCGGGATAGACCGTATCGGACAACTCGGATGGGTCATCCACACCTCCGAGGACACGAGCACGACTCACATGTATGGATCGTCCCCATATGCCCCGTGTCCGACTCGCGGTCGGGTAACGGCTTTGGCTAACAGTTTTTATGACTTTGTTTGTGGCTTGGGTATGACTGTGGGTCTTGGTGCGTCCTGCGTGGCGATTCTTGCTGCATGTGTTGGTTTGGCGCCCAGTACGCATTGTAGTGCTGCTGGAGGCCGAGACTTAGTGTTCTCGGCTAGGGTTGGTGCACAGTACGCATCGTAGTGCTACTGGAGGCCGAGACTCAGTGTTCTCGAATAGCGATTCTGCGGCGGGTTGCGCCGAGTGGATTTTAGCCCCAATTCGTAGGGTGCTCCCGTCCAGAATACAAAGGAGACTCTGCCGGATTTTTCCAGAATTCTCGGTTGGGAATTTGGTTCGAAGGATTGGGCAGTGCCATTCCTTTGGTTTGCGGGACTAAACTCATGCATATTCTTCTTGGTATAGTATCCCTGATCTCATTGCCTGCTAGGTAGACTCCCGACTAGATTAGTCGCCTAGCGTCTCGATCTGTCCTGCCCGCCAGATTGTGTAAGGAGAGCGGTTCTACTCGGGTGAGGGTCTGCAACCCTGGTCCTTGTTTGGTTTAAGGATTGTGGATCCGATCCAGAGTGGTTCACGCAATCCTTGCCTTTTCGACGGTATCACCCATTGGACTCTTGACCTGTGACCCTTCTTTTTAGGTGTTCTAGTTTAGTTGTTATCCCATTATCTGTCCTGTCCGCCGGATTGTGTAAGGAGAGCGGTTCTACTCGGGTGAAGGTCTGCAACCCGGGTCCTTATTTGGTTTAAGGGTTGTGGATCTGATCCAGAGTGGTTCACGCAATCCTTGCCATTTTTCGACGGCGTTGATTAGTGTTGACCCATGTGTTGGGATTATGATCTTATTCGAGGATTGACTATGAGGAGATATGATATTGAGATAGTGGTTATGGTAGACTAAGTGGATTCTTAGATAGTGTTACTAGTTCTTTGGTGATGTTCTAATTTGATCAGATATGTCTTGAGGACTCTTGGATTTTGGTATTGGTGCGAGTGTCTCGCGGAACGAATAGAATATCGAGGATATCAATATATAATTTTTACTCGACTTCCCAAACGCCCAAACCTAGTACCTTTGCTGTATCCCGGTAGTTGGAAGACTTAGTTGCTGATAGCCTGTGATCATTGACTCGGAGGATTCTTGTGACCTAGAGGGCCTAGCATTGTTAGGGGGATGAGCTTGGTATTTGGTGGTTGTCTTTATTGACGTGATATTCACCCCATCATGGATGGAAGACTCTTGCTAGATTGATCTGGTGGATAGACCGACGGGATGATTGGAGCTCTAGGCTCCCATATATACTTGAGATGTTAATTACAGTAGAGGTTCTGATCTTGTACTTGACCTGATATCCATGCCACGATGTGGGCAGATGACTTCTTGTGACTGACGGAGTTGTCCTTGTCCCAGACCTGACTACCTGTATCCGTGCTATAAGTCCAGCTTACCCTGTGAGGTACTGGCCCTGACCTTGCACTGCGGTGCCCTTTGTCTATTGGCACTTTGAGGTGCTACTTCCATGATTATATGGCATTGCGATGCCATCTTGATATTCTGGCTATGTTATATGATTACCTGCACGGGTACCTGGTAGTTGGCCTATCGTTTTAGCGTGGTTAGGATTGCTTGCTTGCTTGTTGCATAACACTAAGGATGGATCACAACTGGGACTATAGGTGCCGAGGCTGATTCTTACTTAGCGTTCTCGTACTGAGGTACGACATCTAGGAGGATGAGCATGTGACCACGGCTTGTGATTCCGGATAAATGTAGGGTTAATCTAGGCAACTAAAAATGGTAGAAGCATTGGGAGGGAACGGAATCCCGAGATCGTGCATTACCGGCCGCCACAGGCTCGTCCTGGCGCGTCGGGGTTGGCCGCCACGGATATGGCAGTATCCGACTACTATATGTACTCCTGCTTAGCACGGTGGCCTTCCGAGGGACCGTGCATACCTACCTGCTATGCGATATTTGGCCTCGCTAGCCCTTGCGGGATATGGCACGATCTGAGGATTCCTATATTGCATTGTTGGGGTAACCCAACCTCCACATAGACAGCCGTAGGCATTTGAGTGGCCGCTTATTTATATAATTGTTTGGCTTGTCGCTTGCTAAGCTGGCTAGCACGTAACGCTGTCCCGGTGCAGTAATTCATTCCCTTGTTCTTGTTTGATGTAGGGTTGGGTTACTGTTCCGATGACAGACTACGAGTTCCTGTTGGCGATGCAAGTATTAGTGGATGTTAGGATGATTGTGATGATTGTTGGTTACTTACGTATTAGTAGTTGGATTGCTGCCTTATATTCTGTAATCGTGCGTTGGTACCGCACGATCCCTTACCTTATTTACTGTTTTTAGATGCTATTCCTGTTATATGATATCCTGCTGGTTTTCTTCGCCCGTCCTTGAGCCTTCCTTTCTGGTACTTGCTACGGTTGGCCTGACCAACCCTGGATTGTTCCCAGATTGCCTGTGACCGACCATGTGGATCTTCCAGACTTGACTTGGAGGACGTGCTTCAGTTCCTGACCATGAGGGAACTGTGCGGGAAGGTATTCTTGTCTACATTATTTCTTATTGTAGACTCTTTGATTATCATATGAGTATTTTCTATTTTTCATATGATTATCTCTCTTGTCGTTATTTTATCGATTATTGCCTGTGGATATGAGATCAGATTTAGGCCATAGATTGCTTACATGCTAGGATACCCAGCAAGATTGACAGCCACGATCGCCGTATGACGTTTTATACCTCATACGGAGTAGCTGGCCTAGTCCGTCCCAGTATTTCGGTACTAGGGCATGACACCCGGTTTGTCTCTCGGTGTTTGGTTTGCCAGCAGGTTAAAGCTGAACATCATAGGCCCGCTGGACTTCTTCAGCCCTTGTCGATTCCAGAATGGAAGTGGGAGCATGTGACCATGGATTTTGTGACTGGATTGCCTAGATCCCCAGCCGGTCGAGATGCTATTTGGGTTATAGTTGACAGGCTCACGAAGGTGGCTCATTTTCTTCCATTCAGAGTTGGGCAGTCAACGGCTCAGTTGGCAGAGATGTACCTCAGGCAGGTTGTCAGGCTTCACGGTATGCCGGTCAGTATCACCTCGGACCGAGATTCAAGGTTCACGTCACACTTTTGGCGTAGCCTGCAAGAGAGTTTGGGAACTCGTCTCCAGTTCAGTTCGGCATATCATCCGCAGACAGATGGCCAGTCAGAGCGTACTATCCAGACTCTTGAAGACATGCTGAGATCTTGTACCCTTGACTTCGGTGGTTCGTAGGAAGATCACCTGCATCTTGTGGAATTCTCGTACAACAATAGTTTCCAGGCCAGCATCCAGATGGCACCATTCGAAGCCCTGTACGAAAGGAAGTGCAGATCCCCGCTAGCATGGGATAATGTTGGAGAGAGGCAGATGCTCGGTCCAGAAATGATTGCCCAGACAGTTGAAGTGGTCAGAAGCATCAGAGATCGTCTTCGAGTCGCCCAAGATCGCCAGCGGCATTGGGTCGATGCTCATCGGCGACCCCTAGAGTTTGCTATCGGCGACCATGTATTCCTTAGGATCTCGCCTAACCGCGGCGTCATTCATTTTGGCGTTCGGGGAAAGCTTAGTCCTAGGTATATAGGGCCGTTCGATATCCTGGAGCGAGTAGGAGATGTATCCTATCGTCTTGCTCTTCCGCCGTCGCTAAGTGAGGTACATGATGTATTCCATGTGTCCCAATTACGACGGTACATCTCAGACCCGAGCTTTATCCTAGATCATTCGGAATTGGTTGTTGGTACCAACCTTTCGTATGAGGAGAGGCCCGTGTCTATATTGGACCGGAGAGAGAAGATACTCAAGAACAAGACTATTAGTTTAGTCCGGGTCGCTTGGGGTCATCACTCTCTAGGTGAGTCAACGTGGGAGCGTGAGGACGACATCCGATCGCGATATCCCTACCTGTTTGACTCATAAGGTATAATATCTTCCTTATGCCTTATGTCTTCCGTCCTTGCTTGCATGCGTGATTGTTTGATTGACTGCTTAGTATAGCTTACATGTAAATAGTATAACTTGTCCTTGTCTCTCTAGCTCCTTGATTAAATTCCGAGGATGGAATTCTTTTAAGGTGGGTAGAGTTGTAACACCCATATTCTGAATACGTATTTTGTCAAGCTTACATGTATTTCAGACCTGTATTTATTTTCTCGGATTTTGGCATGTACTTGTAATTGGCTTGACTTGCAGATTTTGGTTCTCATAATTGGGTTTTACCTGGCTTGGTTTATTTTATGGAGGAGAATTGGTTTGGTTTGGTTTGGTTTGGTTTAGCATGCTTTAGAACACCTTAGCCTATGATCCACCCTCAACACACCACAACCCACCCTCATAAATCCCCACCTAACACTCTCTCTCCTCATTACTTCCCTCCATTAATTTCTTCTTCTTCTTCCTCCTTCCTCCACCAACACCATAGGCAAGTGCACCTTGCCACCACATGAGAACCACTTTTTATTTGTCCATTAGCTAGATTAGGCCATGGTGATCAACATTAGAACTTGTCCTTTTGTGATTTGGAGTTTCCTTTGTTCTAGATCTAGATTTTTACTATTTTCAGATTTACATGGTTTTGATCTATTTAACTTTGATTTTTTCTTGTTTTGATGCTTCCATGTGGAAGATAATTCAATTTTACTCAAGTTAGACCTTTGAAAATTTAGATTTGGCTTTGATTTGACAAAGATATGAAGAATTGAAGTTTTGGAGTTCTTGGAGTTCTTCTCGGGTTGGAGGAGCAGACCTCTCGGCTTGCGCTCTTTAGCGCAAGGCCGATTGTGCAGCTCACCCTTTGGTGAACTGTGCATCCCCTCGGCCAGCGCATTGCGCTGAGCTGAACTGCGCTGGCGCTTATTAGCCCAGCGTTCCCTTTTCCCTTGCGCGCATGGCTCTTGCGCAGTCCACTTCTGCGCAATCCATCCATGCGCCATCCATTCCTGCGCAACCTGATCCAGCGCAATCCATCTGCTGCGCCATCCACTCCTGCGCAATTGGTACCCTGTGCAGCTCACCCTTACGCAGTTGGCCCCTGGCGCACTTGACTCCTGCGCAACTCGACCCCAGGGACCCTTTTGTCATGAACTTGATTTTACTTAATATGTTTGGAATGACTATTGTACATGGCATGGTATGACAAGGAACTAGCATAGCATGACAGTGACCCGTAGTGGTGCACTCCTGACATGACCAACCTGACATGATAATGGCCCATCGTGGCGCACTCTAACAAGTACCCTGACATGATTTATCTTGATAACTTGATAGTGGCCCGTGGCGGTGCACTCTTGACTTGACTTGACTTGTAACTTGTAACTTGACTCGTATAATCAACTTGACACCGTAGGTGTTTTTGCTTGCTTGCTTGTGCAATCCACTTGTCTTGTCTTGCATCATGTCTAGGACGTGACTCCCTGGTTCCCACGGTCAGGGATTCATACTGAATATGGATTAGGCTAATGACTAGATCAAACTATAGTTCATGGAGAATTTCCAGTCACAGGCAATCTCGTTATCTGGGCGCTCTTAATTGGACTTGTAGCTTGCCGACGAGTAGAGCACATTTCCAGCGCACTGTCATGTGTTGCACCCTCTAAGTCACCTAAGGGTATATCGTCTCCAGGGCGATGTACCCAACTATACTCTCAACCCGCGGAAGGATAACTGGATGGTCTGCAGGGCTTGGGACTGGGAAATTCTCACTTGCATCTTGTTAGTAATTAGGCTCGTGACAACCCTAGTTAGTTAAGTAGTAAGCCGTAGTAATTGCTTGGCCGCTTGTGAATGGATGGAGTCCAGCCTTGTCTAAGTCTTGTCTAGCCCCTGTACCTGGAACTCTTGTACATGCTTGTTTTACTTATCTCTAACAATAAATGAGTGGAGACAGAGTGCTATTCAGGCGAAGGGTTACAACCCCGGTCCTTGTTTGGTTTACGGGTTGTAACCTGGCTCCCAGAATGGTTCCACGTCCCTAGTCGTTTATTGTCCTGCTGTACTTTTATTACTTGTACTTTTCGTTCATTTTCTTATGTTCTGATATGCTGGTTTTGTTCTTATTTCGTGGCCTCCTTTGTGGCACTTGCTCTTTCTGGGGTTTGACCCAGCTGGTTTTGTGTGGCCAGATTTTGGAGCAGCACCCGAGGATCTACCGAACCTCCAGCCCGATGGTGGCGACTAGAAGGAACCCAGGCTACGAGTGGGTTTTCTATTTTATTTCGCTCACTCTATTGTAAATTTATTCTTTTGAGGCGTTTAGCCGACGAGCACCTGTTAGCTCAATGCACTTTTACTTACTGTCTGCCTACGGGCTGTAAATATGATTAACAAATCCTAGTGTTGATCATGTATGACTTAACTCTTGCTAGTCCTAGCATTTTGTATGACTAGCTTCATGATCAGCTGATATGTAATATTTGGGACGCCTTTTATTGTATATTTGGTGGTCAAACATCTTGTGATTATATTATTTGCTTGAGATTGAGACAGTAGGCTTGACCTTAAGGGACTGTTGGCTTGTAGTAAACCCTCATATCTAGACAGCCGTGACCGTATAGCGAGATGGACTTCATTTCAATATACGTAGCTGGCTATGTTCGCCCCCGCTCTCCAGTATTCTGGTTCTGGGGCATGACAGGGCCAAAGCCCGATAGAGCCCGGTCATTAGGACAGCCCGACCCAATCTACATTAGTGTAGGGCCGGGCTTGGGCTATGCATCCGTCTTCCCGAGCCCGGCCCGAAGCCCGCCCAATACAAGCTTAGACTATGCGTCCGCCCGAGCCCGGCCCAAGAACATTCATATGTCTATACTACTGGCGCTGCAGCCAAGAACTTGAAACAGGTAAGTCTGCTCTTCGAGTGATAGAGCTATGTACTAAAAATTACTGAACAAATACCATGTCATTTGGGTCTTCAAAGTAACAATTAGCTCTATACTAATTTCCCTCTGTGCATATGATGCTGCAGCCAAGAACTTAAAACATGTAAGGTTGCATACACAGCAAGGATACTGTTCAGATATTTCTGTAATATCTGTACTATTTGTCTTCTCATAATACTGATATCAATCAATCGATTACTCGAACCAATGAGCATTGTTGATAATACAAATATAGTGTAACTTACCAAGATTGAAGTAGTAATCTTTTAATACAAATATAGTATAGCCCGGCCTGATCCGACTTGGCCCGAAAAAGTCTAACTCTTGTGGACGGGCTTGGACTTCATAAATAATAATTAAGCTCGACCCTACCCGACCCGGCCCAAAATTTTTTTACTGCCAGAGAGGGGAGGCGTGGTGGTGAACGCGGAGAGGTGAATGGGAGATGGTGGCAGCGAAGCCACGGGAGTGGTCGAGATAGCACAGTAGGTGGCGGAGCTCCGGCGATGGCCGGAAAGGAATGGCAGAGGGAGGCATTGGATAGGGAAGTTGGTTGGGAACGAGTGATGGTGACTGTAAAAGTGTGGGGGTTGGTGGCTGCTACTTAGAATTTTAGGGTTTGGAAAAATTGTATGTAACATTGGGGAGTATGCCATATATATGGTAGGAAGGAAAACTTTAAAGGCTAAATGCACATGTAATAGAATTAGGGAAATTAGTAGAAATCACTAACTACTAACCTCACACTAACCACTAACTATTTTGTTATCTACTAGTTTAGGTAATTAATACTAAATAATCACTAGCTAATTATAGATATTAACAACCAGTAAATTATTTACTAGCTAATTCACTACAAAAATTTGTCAGATTAGCGACGTTTATAAACGTCGTTAATCTCGGCCAAAACATCGCTAACTTAAATTAGCGACATTTTTAGCGACGTTTTGGAAACGACGGAAAAAGTGTGTCGCTAATCGAGAAAACGTCGCAAAATGTTGCTATGGCGACGTTAGTTAGCGACGGTCATAATATCGCTTAATAGCGACGTTATTTGCGACGTTTCCTTGTGGTCGCCGATTAGCGACACATTAGCGACATTTTTGCGATGATGTGGTGGCATCAGATTGTTTGCCACATCAACAATTTAGCGACGTTTTCAGTAACGTGTAGAAACGTCGCTAACTGTTAGCGATGAATATAAACGTCGCTAATTTTAAAAAAAAGAATCCAGAATGCAAATGTACAATCCAAAATACAGAATCCAATCCAATCCAAAATACATAATCTAATCCCTGGGTTCGTCGACCCCTTCGGTGGAACACTCAACACCAGCACACTCAACACCAGTAACCGGATGTAACTGAGTCCGGGGGTACTCCGGGGTCCACCGTGCAGTAACTGGTGGATCCGCTGGTATAGGCCGGATGTACTTAGTATCGACCAATGGATTAGTATCGGTCTATCGATTTGGTATAGGTCGTATCAGATTGGTATCGGCCTTAGCGAATTGGTATCATCCTTAGCGAATTGGTATCGGCCTTAGCGAATTGGAAGGTTTAGTAACAACTGTACTTGGATTTCTTACTTCTCGAGCTAGAATATCATTGCAAGAGAGACACGAGAGAGTAAAAAATATCCTAAATATTGATGTTCACGAGAGTGATTAGCCAGTTAATAATATTTTTTTAAACATAAATAATATTTTTTAACTGGCAAATCACTCCAGTAAATGACCAATTGCAGAAGATTTAACTGGCCAATCACTCCAGTAAACATAAATAATATTTTTTTAATATTGTTGAGGTTCACGAGAGTGAATGACCAATTGCAGGAGATTTAACTGGCCAATCACTCCAGTAAACATCACTATTTAGGAGATTTTTTACTCTCTCGTGACTCTCTTGCAATGGTATTCTAGTTCGAGAAGAGAGAAATCCAAGTACAGTTGTTACTAAACTTTCCATCATACTAATCCGATACGGCCGATACGTTCCGATACGACTGATACCTATCGGATATGGCCTATACCAATTCGCTAAGGCCAATACCAATCTGATATACGGCCGATACGTTTCCGATACGGCCGATACCTATCGAATATGGCATATACCAATTCGTTAAGGCCAATACCAATCCGATACGGCCTATACCAAACCGATAGACCGATACTAATCCATCGGTCAATACTAAGTACATACGGTCGAGAAGGTGGATGTTGTATCTCATAAATAATTGTGCCAACCAAATCAAAGGAGCCAGACTGCAATTCAATAGACATGTAAGAACTTTAGAGTGTAATTAAATAACAACTAATAACAACAGTAATAGTCCATGATTCCGATACCGCTACTCTGAACTAGTTCTATATAGTAATAGTCCGCGATACCGATACCGCTACTCTGAACTAGTTCTATACCGCGATACTGATATACTGTCCGTGACGTCGCTAAGAACGTCGCTAATAACGTCGCTAAATTTAAAAAAAATACAGAATCCAGAATGCAAATGGAGATGGAGCTGGAGATACAATCCAGAGATTGATACAGTACTAATTCATATATGTAGTCCAATACAAATAGTCCAATACAAATAAGTTCCAATATAAATAAGTTCCAATACAAATAGTCCAATACAAATAAGTACTAATAGCTAATGACAACTACGCAGCTCACGCAAACGCTCAGTGATACGATCATGCAACCACTTCGAATAAGTGGGATCGACGGCGCCAGGAGAGATGCAGTCCACTGCAGGTGCTGGATGAATAGAACTTATGGTCTCACTAGCTACCGGTGCCACTTCCTCCTTAACAGTAGGAGGAGCCACCTCAGCATTCAGTATTTCCCTCAAATGACGTGCCGCTGCTCGGGTCATGGGTGCCATCTGGTAAGATCGATATTCACAAAAAATATAATTGTAACATAAGCAAGCTAACTAAAGGAACCATCATCTCGTTTGAGTACATTTTCGAAAGCAGATAAAAAATGTTATATTCAATTTTTTGCCAAATGTGAGAACGGATGGCTCAGAACACAACCCAAAATTTATTCTAGCATACATTACTGTGAATCATCTATGTTCTGTACATATGGTGTAGTATATGTTCTTATCGAATCTAGTATCTGAAGGATATAACAGAATCAAGATGAACCCACATAATGTAATACTAAGACATTATCTACTACTAAAAGATATAGTGATAGGTTGTCGTATCATCATTGCCGAGGAATGAGGGTCGAAGGATAGTCAACTTTATCTACGGCTACATAGTTTCTACCTCGCCAGTCGAATGGCTGCAGGGACTATATCCTGATCACCATGTCGTACCGTAGATTAATGCAAATGGAGCTGGAGCTGGAGCCAAAATACAGAATCTAAAATACAAAATACAGAATCCAATCCCTGGGTTTCCGAAAATAGAAAAATAAAGATTGACACACAGTACTAATTTATATCTGTTTTAAATGTGAGAACGGATGGCTCAGAATACAACCCAAAATTTATTCTAGCATACATTAGTGTGAATCATCTATGTTCTGTATATATGGTGTAGTATATTTTCTTATCGAATCTAGTATCTGAAGGATATAACAGAATCAAGATGAACCCACGTAATATAATACTAAGACATCATCTACTACTAAAAGATATAGTGATAGGTTGTCGTATCATCATTGCCGAAGGATGAGGGTCGAAGGACAATCAACTTTATCTACGGCTACATAGTTTCTGCCTCGCCAGTCGAATGGCTGCAGGGACTATATGTCCTGATCACCATGTTACCAATTAACCAACCAACAAAAGTACTTGTTACAAATATCGGCACTATCGGTGCCTTCGAATCGAAGTATCACATTTTTCGGTATCGGAAAACAAATAATTATTACTAAATTATCAGATTTTTTGGCACTATCGGTGACCCTGACCAAGCCCCCCTCCCCCCGTACCCCTCACCCCCCTACACCACCCCTAACCCTAACCTGAACCCTATCCCTAACCCTAACCCCTCCCCCACAAGCCCCCCTCCCCTCCCCAGCCCCCCCTCACCGCCCCTGCTCCCCTCTCCCACCAACCACCCCTAACCTAACCCGAACCCTAACCCTAACCCTCCCCTCCTCCAGCCCCCTCCCCCCTCACCCCCACCCCTAACCCGAACCCTAACCCTCCCCTCCCCCCAATCCCCCTCCCCTCTCCAGGCCCCTCTCACCCCCCTGCTCCCCTCCCCCACCAACCACCCCTAACCCTAACCCTAACCCTAACCCTCCCCTCCCCCCAGCCGCCCCTCCTCACCCCCAGCCGCCCTCACCCCCCCATACATACACCCACCCCTAACCCGAACCCTAACCCTCCCCTCCCATTAGCCCCCCTCCTCACCCCCAGCCGCCCTCACCCCCCCCCCCCCCCCCCCGCCCAATCCCCCAACCACCCCCCACTCACCCCCAACCACCCGCATCCCCCCTGCCCTTCACCCCCCCCATCGGACCATTCCTCATCCCCCAACCACCCGTACCCCCACCACCGCCCCTCCCCCCGAGCCACCCGCACTCCCTCCAACCACCAACAACCAAAATAGAGAGAGGGGAGTCACGTACCAGAGAGGGAGGAGAGTCATCGGAGAGAGTGAGAGCGCCAGAGAGAGTGAGAGCGCCGGAGAGGGGGAGGAGAGAGAGTGTGAGAGTAAAATGGAAGAAAATGAATCATTGGGGGAAATTTAATTAGAATTTAGCGACGTTCATCCTAACATCGCTAAATTAGTTGCTATTAGCGACGTCATAGCGACGTTTCGCGACGACTAGCTCATGTAACTAATATACGTCGTTTTCACGTCGCTATTTTCGTCGATAGTAGCGACTATTAGCGACGTTTTAATTAAACGTCGCTAATGTGCACAATTTAGCGATGTTATACTAACGTCGCTAAATTTACGTTGCTAATGGAGCAGATTTTAGTAGTGATTGCAATTTAGCTACCACTACAATCCCTACGTAATTCAAAAGACCTAGCCCACGATCCAAGTCCAACTTGGTCGGCTAGAAGACCAAAATGGTCATAGCTAGATACGAGAAAATATAATAAATTATAATCATTATAACTATAGGTTTTCAAAATAATATTTAATAGTAATAAAGCATATTTAATTAAAAATAATATTTTGACAAATTATTTCTTATATATAAAAAATATATTTATATCGAATGAAAATTCTTTTTAGAAACTGGACAATAATTTTATTTAGGACAAAACTCCATATAATACGGTTTTTCTCAAAATTAAAGACTCAACAAAATAACGACAACATATCACGATCAAAATACGTTTCATATTAAAAAAAATCAAAGACTTGAAAATATTCAGAGAAAAGTCAAATACAAAAATTCGAAAAAATTTCAAAAATCTGGTTAACAGAGGTTGCAATTATAGTTACTAATCCTTTTGGAGTGGCATTGATTATATTGTTTAGATTATATGTTATAGGAAGATATTTTTGTATGATATCTTGTCATGTAATCATTTCACTATAAGATTCATCATGAATCCATAACTGAGGATGTTCAACTCTAAACTTTTTTGTTTGAGTGAATAGATAAAGGTGTATTCCTAAGGCTAAACATGTTACTAAATAAAACCTAGCGAATGTGTTGATTTTGATTTTCTTATCAAAATCTATATTGGGTATGTGTTTACTTTTAATACAAGAAAAAGTTGATCCAGAATCAAAAATAGCTTTTACTGTAAAAGTATCAATCTCCTTTTGAGTTTATAAGCATCGTTTTTAATGACAAGGGCAATTAGATGAAAACATGTTTTATCTGTTGTTGAACTATTTCTTTTTCTTTAGTACTTTGTTCCTTGTTATCTTGGATCCTATAATTTTCTATAAAGGATTTACTTCTAGAAATAACCAATCTATTTCTAGAAATCTGTAGCGATCTTCTGGGTGTTTCTATAATAGATTGGGATCCTATTGCAAAAATGTTTGTTATCCATGTTTCTGGTAAGGATATGTCAGATAAGGATAATAATTTTGGCTGAATTATTTCTCCTTGGCCTTCGTTTAATAACTTTATAGATTTACTTTGAAACAAATCATAACTATCATATGATTTAAAAGTAGGAACTTCTGATAATGCACATAGGGATTCTCAAACAATAGCTAATAGGTTACTATGTTTGAAAAAAAATATGTTATGTAATTGAATATAGAGGTTTTTAACCTTTTCGATATTCTGATCATCGAGGGCTATCACATATCCTGGATATAGGGTAAATATTAGGTGTCCTACAACCATGTTAGACTGGATTACTCCTAATATAGAGTCCATTTTTTATAATATGATTCTATCATCACTAATCATTACTAAAATCAGAGAATCTATTCCTTCTCTGAATAGAGCAGCAATTTCAATCTGGATAGCTCATAGATGTAGATATTTATATTTCTACCACATTTTTTCCTAAGTTTTTTTTATTTTTGCAAAGGTAAAATCTGTAGTTTAGTAGTTTGGTTTTCTTCTCCCTGATGAAAAAATATTTTCTTTGAATCTTTCAAAAACATATTTTTTTCTGTTTAGAAAACGTAGACGAAAAAAATGAGCTAGTTCTATAAATCTTATTTGTTTCAATTTTGAAGTTTTTTAGATCTCTAATATTTTTTCATTCAATTCTAGACTTTTTCCTTAAGTAAGTATTCTCAAGGTTAAAAGCATTAGTATCTACTTCTGATACTCTCATCATTCACATGCACCAAATTTAATTTTTTTTTAAAGATTCTGAATCATTTTCTGTACAATCAGAAGATTCAGAATCAGGTAGAGATTCTAATTCAAATATTATCTCATCTCGGTCATCTATGTTTTTCTCTAAGCATATCTCATAGTCTTCATTTAGAATAGTTACATTGATACTTTCTAAAGTATTGAGTTTACCTTTGCATTCATTCATTAGCAAAGTGTCCCAATTTGCCACATACAAAACATTTACATTTTGATTTAGGTTTTCTAGGTCTGATATATCGATTTTTCTTTGAAATCTTTTCTTGTTATACTTCATAATCTTCAAGTTCCACTTTGAGTTATTTCATTTTGGATACCTTCTTTTATAATGTCCTTTTCTTCGAGACTTTTTATGTTTTTCCCTTTTTTGAACTCCATCCTTTATGAACGAATTGTAAAGCGTAATACTCTAGAGGGGGGTGAATAGAGTAGGCATCGAAAATTAGCTAAAAATGTTAGCAACCAGATCACAGATAATATATCACAAGTAAGTAAATAAAAAGTAGAGATCATAATGCAAATGCAAACACGAAAATGTATACTGGTTTTCCTCTTTTGAGGACTATTCCAGTCAGAAGAACTCAAGCTTCCAGTTGAATCCACAATGGAAAAATATCACAAGTTTTCATCCGAAGTCCTTGCAACTTCTATAACGCGAGCTTTGGTCCGAAGTAATCGATCAACTTCAATTGTGAAGTGTCTTTCTTCAATCAAGCCTCTGATTACAATCATCCTGAAGCTTCTAGACAGTACTGTACTAGCAAATCGACTAGAGAATTGTAACTGGCTTGGGATTTGAAAATGAAAGCTTTAGAACACTTTGGAAGAAATGTATTAAGCTTAGAGGGAAGAGAGAAGAGAAGTGTATTGAAATGAGTGAAATTCTTTTCTATTTATAGTTTTTCCAAAGGCAGAATTCGGACAGAATTCTATGAGAAAATCTCGGCAAGTAGTCATTGCATCCGTAACTGTAGGAAGACCAAGTTCAAAATCCAACGTACACTAACCGAACTCGGGCAGAATTCGGGCCGAATTCTCCTGTGGTCCAGAGTTAGATTTTTGGGATTTTTGTAAATTGGTTTTTGGTCTTTTTGAAAAGTTTAAGCAGTTGGGAGCTTTTTGTAAAATAGGCTATTTTCAAAACATAGGATATTTTAAAAAATATTTTGGATTAGCTTATTTGCCAGTACGACTCGATGTACATAGTATTCCTAGACTCAATAAATATAAAAATTATATTGAATATGAAATACAGACTCAAGTGGCAAAACGGTTTTGATCTTAAATGAAACGGTAGCAGTTCTCAGCAATCATCCAAGTAGCCCTTATATCGAGACAGGGTTAGATCAATTATTAAAATCAGGTTCGACTATGACCAGTGGACCAATACATCCATATTCATATTTTTCTTTAAAAATAGAATCACAACAGCACAATCCCATTTTGGATTTCTTTATATCCTTCTTAACCTGTTTAAGAGCCTTTTGCTCATAACAATATTTTTTTAAAAACCTTTAATATACATTATATATGATATCATAATGTATCAGTGTATACATGTGTTGTGGTAGCATAAGCATAAGTCACTTCTGAACTTGTTGAAGAACTAGCTGCTGGTGTAACCGTAATAGTCTGAGGCCTATCGTACGTTTTATACTCCTAAGTACACAAATCATTCTATGGACTTGGAAGCTTTTGGAAAAATGTCTCGTACCAGTGTTGCCTAGACTGTTCTGGTATGTTGACTATTATTTTTCCATATGCCATGGCAAACTCTTTAAAAGAACATATATTACAAAGTCTCCTTCTATGGAAATCTTTGACAGCTTCTTCAACTATAAAAGATTTGTCTAGAGTTTGTTGTCATACTATGTCCGCTAAAATAGTATTAATGAAAATAGCAAGTGCTTTGGCCTTGGACTCAGAACTATAGATCTTAGTTCTTATATTTTGGTAAGCATGTTCTTCTTCAAATAAAAGCAACCAATTTTGCAGTATTCCCTGAAGATGGGTAGGGCAAAAATCTATATATTCTTTAACAGTCCAATCAAGATATTTATTTTCATGTCCTGATATGGCCTGTGCCCAATTGTTAATTGCTTGGTAACTTTTAACTAAAGGAACATTATCAATGTTTAAAAAATAACAATGGGAGGTAGAAGGTTCTCATATAGCTCCGGATTGGTAACTTAAATGACCCCAGTCATCCTTTTAATTTCTATACCTTTTTGCAAAATTATTACTACCTGTAGTAGTAGCCATTTGAATTTGGAGTGGCTACAAAAAGTTTTCATCTTTAGGTTTATTAAAATCATCTTCCTCAGAAGATTCTTCAAAGTTTTCTATCACTAATTGTTCTTCAAATGTCATAGGTTGAGAATAATTATTTCTTTTGAAAAGTTCTCTATATTTTTCATAGAGTTCATGGATTGCATGTAATAATTCGTCGTTTGGTTTTTCAAGATACATCTTCTGCAGAGGCTCAAAAGACCAAAATTCTACCCAATCCTTTCTTATTATAAGAAGTACAATGTTGCCAACTAGCAGGAAGCTTCTTAAAGAAACGTCTCGAAAGAAGAGACAGGGGCTGGGCTGGAAAGAAGCAAAGAGTCTCCTCATAGCACTATTTGAGTGAGGTGAGATATATGAAAATAAGGGCTTCCGTTCGTAAAATTTGTGAAAAATGTCGACTGATCCGTAGGCGCGGACGAATTATAGTGATTTGTTCCAATCCGAGACATAAACAAAGACAAGGATAATCACTGATTTCATTTCAAATAAATCTAGATCTGTTTGTTCAGATTGATCTAAAACATGTACTGAATGTGTTATGGTGTATGGTGTCTAAACCCTTTTGAGTATATATATATATATATATATATATATATATATATATATATATATATATATATATATATATATATCGAATGAGCACACTAATTAGATGAGCATACTAATTTGTATCCGTAGGATTAAACTTAAGTTAAATCTTATGGTTGATATTATTCATACCTGAAAAATTGATCATGACCTAATCTTGGTCTGGCCGCTCCTCCTAGATCTCCATCCTTAACTCTCTTTTGTCGGTCCTCCTCTCTCACCCCACCATCGCTCAAGGTTTTTCTCTCTCTCCCTCTCCAAGGGTTTACTTATAATTATTAATAATATGTTTCTTTCAAAGAAGACATGAAAGGTAAGGGTTGATCTAATGGTTTCCTTTGAACAATTTATTTGGGCATGCATGTCGGCCATGAGCGACTG
This sequence comes from Iris pallida, assembly GCA_029216955.1. Lineage (NCBI taxonomy): Eukaryota > Viridiplantae > Streptophyta > Magnoliopsida > Asparagales > Iridaceae > Iris > Iris pallida. The sequence continues at coordinate 14,370,961 of JANAVB010040216.1, read as the reverse complement.
CTATATAAGTTGTGTTGTGTTGCAACCAAAGTTGCATTGCAACAACTTTATGTTTCCTTTAGAAAACTCTTTCGAAATAATTTCACATGGCTGCCGCAAAATGCTAGATTGCTTGTTTTGCAACCAAAGTTATTTTTATGTTTCCATGCATTAAAATAAAAATAAAAATTGTATGGAGAGAGATAGGAGGATAGACAAAAAAGAGTTGAGCATGGAGATCTAGGAGGAGGAGCTAACCAAGATTAGGTCATGAATTTTTCAAATATGGTATTAATAATGCCAACCATTAGATTTAATCTAAGTTTAATCCTACGAATACAAATTAGTATGCTCATTTGCTCATCTAATTAGTGTGCTCATTGGATAGGCAAAATATATATATATATATATATATATATATATATATATATATATATATATATATATATATATATATATATATATAGAGAGAGAGAGAGAGAGAGAGAGAATTGTATTAGTATTATTTGTATATGTACTTGCTCCGTTCTAATTGGACAAACCTTTCAGTGTTCGATATGGGTGGGACAATATAGCATTATAAATCAAACAAAAGAGATGATGTCTTCATGATGGATCAATTCACATTGAAGACTTAGATGTTAGGAGTGCATGCCTTTCCCTTTCGATATGTTCCCCACTTATTTTAGTTAGTCTTATATATAGAGGGTTTGTTCCTGAATAGTGGATCATGTATACTTCATTTGATACATCTGGTTATTGATGAATTTAATTAGATTTAGTTATATCAAGGTTATTATCCTTTATTTTCTTTTGTTTATCATAGTTTTGTGGATGATTGTATTGAGATGTGACTCGAGTATGGAAGAATATGATCGATATTGTGACATTTATGGATATATCCAACGTACTACATCGTTAGATGATGTTCATAGGACTAAATTCTATCTAAAGATGTAATTGTTGGCCCATTCCATGGTCACACCCGATTTCGATAATCAACCTATACTTTAGTCCATACACAAAATATAGAAAATGCTGCTAACTATTTCAGGATGCATGAAATCATATTCAACGGACGATGTACTGCATAAATCAAAGCGTCAAAGTCATCAAAATCTTCTGAAGACTCTTTTCTACTTTATTCTGTATTTTATATTTTATTGAGTCTAGGAATTACTTTGTAAAATCAATTATGGTAATACTGGCATAGGGTTAAAATTATCCTCCTTTCTCAAAACCTACTTTTATCCTTTCATATTTTCGATTACAAATATTTCAAAAATATATTTCAAAAATATTCATTTTCAAATGATTTTACAAATAACCAAAAACATGTTTGAAAACTGTTTTTACAAAAGAATTTTTAAAATATATCTCCTGACAGAACTCCAAGCCGAGTTCGGCCCGAGTTCTGACCGAGTTCGGTCAGTTTGTATTCAAACTTCAGTTGCCTCCAAATCTGCGAGCAACGTCTTTTTTGCGAGATATTTGCATCCGAACTCTGCCCGAGTTCTGCCCGAGTTCGGTTGGTGAAAACACCTATAAATAGAGAAGAACTTTTCACTTCAAAATATCAATTCATTCTTCATCTTCTCTTCTCTACTATTCAAGTGTTTTCTAAACGATCTAAGATTTTTAAATCTCACCTACACATCTCTTAGCCAAAAGCCAGTACTATCAGATTGATTTAGAAGTCTTTTGGTTATTCAGAGTTGTAAAGAGGTCGTCAAGTTTCAACAACAAATTCTCGTTGTGGAGCTGGTCGTGCGCTCGTCACCAAGCACGGTGTGTGTTGGAGTTGGTCGTGCACTCGTCAACAAGCACGGTGGTGTAAGAGTTGTAAGCACTCAGTTAAAGCTTGTGCCTTTAGTGGATTAACATCGAGCAAGAGTACTCGAGACTGGATTAGTCCTCTCAGAGGGATACCAGTATACATCGCTGTGTTACTGAGTTTGATTCTCCTTTCTTTACTTACTGCTCTTACATCATTGCCATAGTTTAAATTATTAATTGGTAATTTTATTTCCGCTGCACACACGCACTCTATTCACCCCCCCTCTAGAGGTGCTCAACGGTCCTACAATTGGTATCAGAGCAGGTTATATTCTTATATAACATACCCTAGAGAGTATATATATGGCAGCCGTGAAATCTATATTCAACGGTGAAGGGCAATCCACAAATAGACCTCCCCTATTTGATAGAACAAATTACACTTACTGGAAAACACGTATGACTTTCTTTCTTAAATCTCTAGATTTTGATCTTTGGTCAATAGTCATTGATGGGTATAAGAAACCACCACCTACAGTGGTTGAAGGTATTCTTATGGAAAAGCCGCATGACAAGTACACCGATGCTGAAAAAGCAAAGGCTAGTCTTGATGCTCGAGCCATCAATGCACTATTCTGTGCAATTGACAAAACCGAGTTCAACAGAGTTTCAACCTGCAAGACGTCTCACGAAATTTGGAAACTCCTTGAGGTAACCCATGAAGGGACTTCCCAAGTGAAAGAATCCAAAATTAGTAGACTGACTCAGGAATATGAATCTTTTAAGATGAAACCCGGTGAGTCAATTACACAAATGTTTACTCGGTTCCTTGATATAACTAATCCTCTGCAATCTCTTGGTAAAGATTACAGCAATCACGAGAAGATTAGAAAGGTGCTGCGGGCTCTAACAAAGAATTGGAATCCAAAGGCCACAGCAATTATTGAAGGAAACGACCTCACCACAATGTCGTTGGAAACTTTGATGGGCAAGCTCATGACCCATGAACTCGACTTGCAAGACTTTGAAGAAGCAACACCAAAGGAGAAAACTATTGCCTTCAAAGCTCATGCAAGAAAGCCGACATACAATGATTCCGATGAAGAATCCTCAAGTGGTGATGAACAAGCCCTACTTGTGAAGAACTTCAGAAAGTACCTAAAGTTTACAAGCAGAAAGAAGAAAGACGTCCAAGAAAGCAATGAAGATGAAACCATATGCTTTGGATGTAAGAAATCAGGGCACATGAAGAAGGACTGTCCAGCTACCAAGAAGAGCAGTCCATATGACAGATCAAGATCAAGCAGAAAAGCTACAACTGGTCGAAAGTATGCAAACACAAGTATCTGGCATGAAAGCGACGCCAGTGATTCTGAAGAAGAGGATAGACCCTGCGGCAATGCAAATGTCTGTCTTATGGCATTTGACAAGGTATCTTCAAACCCTCTATATGATGAATTTACTTTCGATGAGTTAGAAAATGCCTTTAGCGATTTACTTGAAGAACACAAAAATGTGCTTGACAAGTATAAGCAATCTCGAAAAGAGATTAAGGCATACACAACCGAGTTAGCTAGACTGTCCAATCTTATTCAAGATATTAAAGAGACGTCTACTACCGGTAACACGGAAGAGATAGCCAAACTCAAGGTAGACTATCATGAGGCTATCCTCACTATTCAAAAGAAAGAAAGAGATTATGGTAAGATACAAAAACTGTATGACACAGAGAAGAGGATGCACTTAGTAACAGAACACAGACTCTCAGTTATGACTGCTAAATATGAAGAGTCTATTGCGATTTCTAAAAAGTTAGAAATCAAGTTAGGCAAACAGGAAATGCCTGTGACACAGCCTAATTTTAGTCCTAATGCAAAGCATACACCTAAGAGGACTAAAAATAAGAAAGCACAGAAGAAACACGATTATCATCATGCTTTCACTTATAGGTTCTCCAAGAAACCAAACAAGCATGTGAACACAGTTTCAACCACATCTGGTTCTAAACTGACTTACACTTATTGTGGTACACACGGACACATATCACAGTATTGTCTTGTAAGAAAGCTTGTTGATAATCATACTTTAGTCTGGAGACCTAAAGCTAATCAGCATGGACCCTTCAGAAAATGGGTACCAAAGGATTCATCTACTTGTTTTGTAGGTGGACCCTCAACCCTCTCATGCTAGAAGCAAATGGATCCTCGATAGCGGATGTTCGCGACACATGACTGGAAGGTGCCTAGTAGCCAATCAAGATGAAAGCTGGCTATGGCACATGAGACTAGGACATGCAAACATGGATACTATCTCACGTCTGAACACAAAGAAGTTGGTAAAAGGACTCCCAGAAATTCCATTCAAGAGAGACATGGTATGTGCTGACTGTGAAAAGAACAAAGCACATAGATCTTCTTTTAAATCCATCAACGCTGTAAGTACTTCGAGACCTTTGCAGTTGATTCATATGGATTTATTTGGTCCAAGTAGAGTCGCTAGTCTTGGCGGTAAACTCTATGCTTTTGTCATTGTTGATGATTTCTCTCGTTTTACATGGGTTTACTTTTTATCAAACAAAAGTGATGCTATTTTTGAATTTCAGATATTTTGTAAAAAGGTTCAAAACGAAAAAGGCTTCATGATTACTCGTATCCGAAGTGATCATGGTGGCGAATTCGAAAATACTGATTTCAAAAAGTTTTGTGATGATAGTGGATACTACCACGAATTTTCTTGTCCTAGAACTCCCCAACAGAATGGTGTTGTGGAGCGGAAGAACCGTACTCTAAGCGAAATGGCTAGAGTCATGCTTAATCAGCATAATCTTCCTAAATATTTTTGGGCAGAAGGTGTTAGTACAGCCTGTCATATTTTAAATAGGGTGTTAATTCGACCTATCTCGAAGAAAACACCATTGAGCTTTGGTTTGGAAGAATTCCAAACATTTCTTATTTTAAAGTTTTTGGTTGTCGCTGTTTCATCCTGAACACCAAGGATAACTTGGGTAAGTTCGACTCCAAAGCAGATGACGGGATATTTCTCGGATATGCTGCTAAGAGTAAGGGATATAGAATTTTTAATAAAAGATCTCTGATTGTTGAAGAAAGTATTAATGTTACCTTTGATGAGTTGAATAGTCATAGATCTAGCGACAGTGATGATGAAGATGCACCTACAAAGACAAAGAAGAGTTCTGAGAAAGATCCTACCAAAGAGGCAAGAACTGATAAAAGTTCCGAAGATGCAGGAACTGAGAAGAGCCTTGTGAAAGGTATGGCCCAAAGATTCGAATCATTGAGATTCAAACCAGATCATCCAGAAACTCTCATAATAGGTGATGTATCCAAAGGTGTAAGTACTCGTTCATCTCTTAGAGATTCTGAAGTAGCAGCTAATGTAGCATTTATTTCTCAAATAGAACCTAAGAATGTTGATGAGGCTTTTTCTGATGAATAAGAACTTAATCAATTTGAAAGAAACCAAGTTTGGGAACTCGTTCCTAAACCTATTGGTCAATCGATAATTGGTACCAAATGGGTGTTCCGAAATAAACTTAGTGAAGATGGACAAGTTCTACGCAACAAAGCACGTCTAGTTGCACAAGGTTATAATCAAGAAGAAGGAATTGATTATGATGAGACCTATGCTCCTGTTGCTAGACTAGAAGCCATTCGCATGTTTTGCGCTTTTGCTTGTTTTAATAATTTCAAACTTTTTCAAATGGACATGAAAAGCGCATTTCTAAATGGATTTTTGAAAGAAGAAGTTTTTGTGAAATAACCCCCTGGTTTTGAACATTTTCAAAAACCTGATCACGTCTTCAAGCTTAAGAAAGCACTTTATGGACTCAAACAAGCACCTCGTGCTTGGTATGAACGCCTAAGCGCCTTCTTACTTGATAATGGTTTTTCAAAGGGCAAGATTGATACTACTCTTTTTATTAAATCTATGAATAATGATATACTTCTAGTGCAAATTTATGTAGATGACATCATCTTTGGTTCTACTAATGAACAACTCTGTCAAGAATTTGCCAAGTGTATGCAGAGTGAATTTGAAATGAGCATGATGGGAGAGCTGAACTTCTTCCTAGGATTGCAAATCAAACAACACTCAAACGGAACATTCATCAACCAAGCCAAGTACACGAAGGACATACTGAAGAAGTACGACTTCGAGAATGTGAAGCCAATTGGGACTCCTATGGCTACATCTACAAAGCTTGATGCTGATGAAAGTGGCAAACCTGTTGATCAGCATAAGTATCGAGGTATGATTGGTAGTTTATTATATTTAACTGCTAGTCGCCCTGATATTATGTTTAGTGTTTGCATATGTGCACGATATCAGGCAAATCCTAAGGAATCACATCTTAGTGCCGTTAAGCGTATCTTCCGATACCCTAAAGGAACTTCTACAGTTGGCTTATGGTATCCCAAAACCAAATCTTTTGACCTTATAGGTTACTCGGATGCGGATTTTGCTGGATGCAAAGTGGACCGTAAAAGTACCAGTGGCACATGTCATTTCTTGGGAAAGGCCTTAGTCTCTTGGTTTAGCAAGAAACAAAATTCAGTAGCATTATCAACAACTGAGGCTGAATATATCGCCGCAGGACGTTGTTGTGCTCAAATTTTATGGATGAAGCAAACCTTAGAGGACTACAATCTGCAATATACAAATGTTCCTATATATTGTGATAACACTAGTGCAATTAATTTGACTAAGAACCCTATCTGTCATTCACGCACAAAGCACATAGAAGTTAGACATCATTTTTTACGTGATCATCAACAACACGGGGATATTTGCTTAGAATTTATTGATACTGAACATCAACTAGCAGATATTTTCACTAAACCATTGGCTGAAGACCGTTTTAACATCTTGAGGCGTGAGCTCGGCATTCTTGAATTCTCGAACTCTTAAAACATATGGTAATTAAAACTGCATTTATAACTTGACAATTTATTATTTAATGAAAATTATTTTTGGGGACAAATTTACAAAGGGTATGTCTGTCACCACGGCTACGGTCGAAGCGAAGCGGTACTTAAGAGTTCCCCGGTGAACCACCGTTAGCTGGGACAACCCCTATAGTTAACCCAAAAATAATAGCAGTTATTTAATAAACCAGTCAAATGTTACTTTTTACAGTCTTTATTTACCTGACTGCTTTGACTGTCTCGGGAATGCAAGTGGCCGAACTCGGCCCGAACTCTGACCGAGTTCGGACCGAATTCGGACCGAGTTCGGTCGGCGCTGTGATGGTTCCAGAACCGAACAGCCGGCCCTAGCACCTATTTATTTCATCCTTTCTTCCACTTTTTTTCCACACCAAAACGTGGAATACTTCCATCTCCTACTAGAAATTCATCCTCCTCCTTCTTTGCAAGGAATCGACAAGTTCAAGTGGGCGATCTTCTTCCTCATGGCTCCGAAACGTCAACGAGGAAATTCTTCTCAAGGTGCTTCCTCCTCATCCGACTACACTCCGGCAAGTCTCTTCAGTCCAGCCAAACCTAGAGATCCCGAGGAATATGATAGCACTTTGTTTCCCGACAAAGACTTCTCCGATCTCTGGTTTGATTCTTTCTCTCTTCGTCGTATTTGTGCTGGAGCCTTCGTCAATTATACAACCTTCTTTGAATATGCTCCTGTTTTTGATCAACTTGGATTTCGCGACTTTTTCGAGGTCCAAGATAGTATTTACGACAATGCAGTCTGTATGTTTTACTGCAATTTGCAAGTAAAACAAAACGGGAATTTCTATTCCTGTATTGCTGGACAGGAATTAGAATTTAGCGCCACCGATATCAGTGAATATTTTTACATTCCTGATCTTGGTGATGCACTTGTTGACATCCACCATGTTCAATTCCCTGCCGATGTCACTTTAGCTTCTTTTAGGGAATTGATTTGTCACCCTACTCCTCCTCCCCGGAGAATCTTTTCTAGACATCTAAATCAAAAAATTTACGAGCTTCATCATATGATTTTCTCGGCCCTTCTTCCGAAGAAAGGCTCTACCGATGAAGTTACATTTTTGGAACTTTCTGCTCTTTATCATATTCATTTTGGAATTCCTTTCTTCGTTCCAAAAACCATAATGTCTTGGATGCTCAGCTGCAAGAATACAGGTAGGAACTTAGTCTTTCCTATGCACCTTGCTAGTATATTTCGACGTTTTGAGATTGATCTTGAAACATGTGCCATTTCTTCTCCACCTGTTGAGTTGACCCGCTCTCGTCGGTTTCCTCAACCTCCTGGTGCTGCTCCTGCTGTCCCAGCTGCTGATGCTGAGGCCCCTCCAGCTGATGCTCATCCTGCTCCGGCCTCTGCCCCAGGACTTGATCAGGCATTCTACCAGCGGTTTGACGATTTCGTTGCTGTATCCACGCAACGTTATCAGGACTCCGAGTTCCGGCATATTTCTCAGGCCCAGGTGCTGAGAAACAGTATTGTCGATCTCCACTACAGCCTGGTTCATGATCCCGTTCATCCACTCACTATCCTTCCACACCCTGCTTTCCCTGGTCCTCGTTTACTGATGAGACTACTTTTCAGTACTTCGACCCGACCACTGCCTATTTCCCTCATGATCCTCCCGGTGCGGACGACGCAGAGATGTGATGTGGATTCAGCCATAGGATAGTGGATTTAGTTTTGTTTAGTTTGATGCAGTTCATGTAGTACTTTTTACTTTCATGTCTAAACTGTTTTAGTTAGACATTTATCAGTTGTACTATTTGGCTTTCTAGTGGAAAACTTATGATACTTCAGTTTATTATGTGTTAGTTCATTGCATTCCACTTGTCTATGTTGTGATTACTTCTTATCTTTTACTTTGTCTTGTCTTTTCTATTGTTGGCTTCTTGATTTACGGGGGAGCCTATTCATTTTACTACTTGACAAAGGGGGAGAAAATGAGTATACCTATACCCAAAATCAAAAATCGCAAGGCTAGAACAAAATTTTTTTCCAGGTATTTTGATATGTTATTTTATTTTTTTATAAATATATTTTGGTATAGACTCAAGTTTGTCAATTATCAAAATGGGGGAGATTGTTGGCCCATTCGATGGTCACACCCGATTTCGATAATCAACCTATACTTTAGTCCATACACAAAATATAGAAAATGCTGCTAACTATTTCAGGATGCATGAAATCATATTCAACGGACGATGTACTGCATAAATCAAAGCGTCAAAGTCATCAAAATCTTCTGAAGACTCTTTTCTACTTTATTCTGTATTTTACATTTTATTGAGTCTAGGAATTACTTTGTAAAATCAATTATGGTAATACTGGCTTAGGGTTAAAATTATCCTCCTTTCTCAAAACCTACTTTTACCCTTTCATATTTTCGATTACAAATATTTCAAAAATATATTTCAAAAATATTCATTTTTCAAATGATTTTACAAATAACCAAAAACATGTTTGAAAACTGTTTTTACAAAAGAATTTTTAAAATATATCTCCTGACAGAACTCCAAGCCGAGTTCGGCCCGAACTCTGACCGAGTTCGGTCAGTTTGTATTCAAACTTCAGTTGCCTCCAAATCTGCGAGCAACGTCTTTTTTGCGAGATATTTGCATCCGAACTCTGCCCGAGTTCTGCCCGAGTTCGGTTGGTGAAAACACCTATAAATAGAGAAGAACTTTTCACTTCAAAATATCAATTCATTCTTCATCTTCTCTTCTCTACTATTCAAGTGTTTTCTAAACGATCTAAGATTTTTAAATCTCACATACACATCTCTTAGCCAAAAGCCAGTACTATCAGATTGATTTAGAAGTCTTTTGGTTATTCAGAGTTGTAAAGAGGTCGTCAAGTTTCAACAACAAATTCTCGTTGTGGAGCTGGTCGTGCGCTCGTCACCAAGCACGGTGTGTGTTGGAGTTGGTCGTGCACTCGTCAACAAGCACGGTGGTGTAAGAGTTGCAAGCACTCAGTTAAAGCTTGTGCCTTTAGTGGATTAACATCGAGCAAGAGTACTCGAGACTGGATTAGTCCTCTCAGAGGGATACCAGTATACATCGCTGTGTTACTGAGTTTGATTCTCCTTTCTTTACTTACTGCTCTTACATCATTGCCATAGTTTAAATTATTAATTGGTAATTTTATTTCCGCTGCACACACGCACTCTATTCACCCCCCCCTCTAGAGGTGCTCAACGGTCCTACAGTAATTTGGATGTAGCACAGTCTCTCCCAAAGGTGGGTGTGGGTCTTTGACAACTGTATATCAATCAGGTTAGGCAACCAATTATACTACTAGCCATTATATATTAAAAAATTCATTCAACCATCGAAAATATCTAAAATTATATCTAAAGTATCAACTTTCTCAATTATAAGTAAAGTATAAAAACGTCCTTCGAATGGACGTTCTATTAATTTTAAAGATTTTTAAATGAGATTATGTGACGTCGTTAAATAACTGGTACCATTGAAAAATACTGATGGGAAATGAAATAATAAAAAAGGAAAACGCTCTTTGGAAGGACTTTTCTTTGAGAAAAAACGCACGTCCTTCCTAAGGACGTTTTCCTTTTTTATTATTTCCTTTGTCGTGGGTGGAGTTTGGGTGATTGTGGGGTTGGGGTTTGTAACAGTAGGTTGTCTCTTGTTAGTCCCGGGGCTTGATCAAAGATAAAAAACAAATGCAATCGAGATCTGAGATGTCACACAAAAACTTTGCAGTGATCAAACTCAAGATCTACGATGGTACAATAAATTAAAGAGCTAAATTACAATCTGAAGGAGGGAAAAAGAGAAGAGAAGATCTCTCGTTCTTCCTTGCAAACGTGTTGCAATTGGGACAGAACGATTACAATAAAACTAGAGAGAGATGAGAAGAAGAACAATGCTGGGGTGTCAAAACACCGTTGCTCAAAGCAAGATTCGCCCCACACGATCTGCTTCCAGGAACCAGCAAGTTGAAGAACTTGTGGAACGCTCGAAGTCACCTCTGTTCAGACTCCTCGGATGGACTTGCAATGGCGGCAGCAACTCTCTCTCTTTCTCCTTTTCTAACTTGTAATTTTCGTAGTTGTCACAAAGGAGGCCAGAAGAGAGTATTTATAGAGAGAGGGTGGAAACCCTAACCGTCTCTTCAGTTATGGAAAGATTGAATCAAATCCCAAAAGATAGCAATGAGATTTAATTCAAATTCCACAAAATTAATTCAAATCCCACAAAGATAGGATCTAAATTAATTCAAATCCCATAAAGAAAGGATCTGATTTAATCGTATTGATTCAGCCTTTCCATAACTGATTTGTAATCTGCACAGTCAGCGGATCCCTCCATGCGGCAGCAGCAGCAGCCTGGCCGCATGGACCGCATGGACCGTATGTGCCGTATGGACAGCATGAACTGCATGAGCCGCATGAGCCGCATGGACCACATGTGCCGTATGAGCCGCATGAGCCGCATGAGGCCGCATATGAGCCGCATGCCGCATAAGATCGCATGGCCGCATATGAGCCACATAAATACCGCATGACTGCTGACGTGCTAAGTGCAAAGTGCGCCAACAAAACGCCATATTATGCCTCATGAGCCCATGAGCCCGAGTCCGAGTCCGAGTCCGAGTCGCTAAGCCCCGTTGGGGCTTAGCTCCAAGTGAAATTAATCCAAGAGAATGACAAAAGCATTAATGCTTAATCCTTGGAGCCTTATTCTTACCTCCTAGTAAAATCACCCACATGGTTCCCTCCTTAGGGTCACCACCCCATGTGCATCTCTCAACAACACAACCAAGTATATATGTCGAGATAACTCATGGAGCATTTCCGATGTGGGACTATAATTTTACAAGGCATGTTGCGAGCAAGCTCTCTCCATGTAAAGATAGCACCAACAATCCCCCACATATCACAACATATATATGTGTCCAGGGTTGAGCGTTCCCCATAGTAACTGTCCATTTTGCATTAGGATAGATGTCGCTGACAACTTGAATCTTCCCGCATGGGTTAAATAACAATGTGATACAAGAATGGACTACGCCTTGAATTCTGTACCACAATTGTAATTCTTCCCACTCATAAAGTATAGTTACGTGTGCTTCTGGCTGCACATTAAAGGCCCTGTGCCAGCCTGGTTTCAGTGTATAATTTTTGGCGTCTACAAGTTTACCCTCAAGAGACGGCCTGATATCTCTTTCTATACACTATAGGTGAGTTCTTTATTAAAGAGATATGGCATGAAGCCTTGCGCTTCCTTGCGGTGCTACGCCGCTATGACATGGCCTGAAGCCGAGGCATTACCCCTACCTGGGAACCTCATCGTAGCGTCATACTACTGTAGCATTAGGTCACAAGCCTCTTTGTAGTGCCAAACTACCCAACACGAAGCCTAAGGCTTCCTTGCGGTGTTACGCCGCAACGACATGACTTACAATGTCGAGGCTTTGCCCCTACCTGGGTACCTCATCGTGGTGTCGTGCCACTGTAACATGGGGCCATCCTCCCCTTTGTAGTGTTGTCTACAACTCTTTAATTACGATATACAGCATTAGGTTACCTGCCTATTTGCGGTGCTACGCCGCTGTGACTTGGCTTGCAAAGCCGAGGCATTACCCCTACCTGGGAACCTCATGGTGGAGTCACCCCACTGTAGCATGGAGATTCACTCCTTGTAGTGCTGCTCTACTGTGCTTCCTGTAAAGCACACCAGGCATTCACTCTGCCTGAGAACTCATTAAGGCGTTTAAGCCAACCTTCCACAGGATCTGTTTTTTCTGCAGAAAAATACATAGTAGACAACAGTGGTTATGGGTCCGTATCCCTTCCATGTTCCAGAGAACAAGTACCCACTGTTACCTGATAGTTTTCCAGTCAGTGATCCTCCTTTGAACCAAAATTTAGATGCCTAGTAGATTTCTCTTTGAACTAATAGCATAAAACTTTATGGTAGGATTACAAAGACACACTATCAGAATGCCTTCAAGCCCATTTTACAAGCTGTGTCATCGACCAACTGGCGCTTGAGGCCCTTTGTGAATGGATCTGCCAGGTTCTCCTAACTCCAAACATCAACCACTGCAATTACACCTCTTTTGATAAGATCGTGTACTGCCCTGTGCTTCAATCGCACAGTCCTCTTCTTCCTGTTGAAGAGGTCATTTGATGCCACCGCCGCAGTCGCCTGGTTGTCACAGTATATCGGTATCGCCGGTATCTGAGCCCCAACCACTGGAATATCATACATGAGCTCCCGAAGCCATTCTGCTTCATCTGCTGCAGTTTCAAGTGCATAGAATTCAGATTCCATGGAGGAACGAGAGAGTATAGTCTGCTTCTTCGACTTCCACGATATAGCAGCTCCACCCAAGGAAAAGACATATCCACCTGTGGATCTCTCGCTTTCTACCTCTGAACACCAACTAGCATCACTGAAGCCTTCCACTACTGTCGGATACCCGTTGTAGTGCAGTACATATGTCTGAGTTTTCTTGAGATATCTCATCACCCGCTTCACAGCTTTCCAGTGCTCAACCCCTGGGTTGCTTGTGAACCGACTCAGCATTCCCACGGCGAAAGCTATGTCAGGCCTTGTGGCAGTGGTTGCATACATCAAACTTCTGATAATGCTAGAATACTCCAGCTACCTGACGCTTTCCCTTGAATTTGGCTTCAGCTTCTGATCACACCTGTATGGCGTATCGATCCCTGGAAGATCCTTATACCCATAGCGTGTGAGCATCTTCTCAATGTAGTGAGATTGTGATAGCGCTACTCCAGTGTCTGTCCGGATGATCTTTATGCCCAAGATGACATCTACATCCTCTAAGTCCTTCATACTGAACTTGGTTGAGAGGAACTTCTTTGTCTCTGTGACACAGCCTATATCCGTACCTAGGATTAGCATGTCGTCCACGTACAGACAAACGATGACTCCTCTTCCATCAGCGAACTTTGTGTAAACACATTTGTCCGTCTCGCTGACTCTGTAGCCGTTTGACTTAATAACTTTGTCAAACTTCTCATGCCACATCTTGGGAGCTTGCTTCAAACCATACAATGATTTTACCAACTTGCAGACTTTGTCTTCAAGACCTTTGATGACAAATCCATCTGGCTGTTGCATGTAAATCTCTTCGGTCAGCTCCCCATTCAGGAATGCGATCTTTACATCCATCTGATGTATCACCAACTTATGTATAGCTGCTAGAGCGATTAACATCCTGATGGTGGTCATCCAGGCTACTGGAGCGTACGTATCAAAGTAGTCTATCCCCTGTTTCTGAAAAAATCCCTTGGCTACCAGCATAGCCTTGAACTTGTCAATAGTTCCATCTGCCTTCATCTTCTTCTTGAAGATCCATTTACATCCGATGGGCTTTTCTCCTTCAGGTAGATCTACCAACACCCATGTGTTATTGGAGGTGATAGAGTCAAACTCGTCATTCACTGCCTCCTTCCAGAAGATAGCATCTCTGGTCTTCATCGCCTCATCATAGGTAAGCGGATCTGCTTCCACATGATAGGTGACAAAGTCATCTCCGAAGTCTTTCGGTCTCCTCGCTCGCTTAGCTGACGGCTCTGCGAGTTCTGGTACAGGAGTTGTTTCCTCAACAACAGCTTCTTCTTAGACTACTGGCTCATATGAGATTTCAGTCTCATTTGCACCTCCATCATTTTCCGGAATGTCCGAAAGAACAATGTTTTTGTCTTTTACAAACTTGTCTTCAAAGTATTCAGCATCGCGAGATTCGATGATATAATTTGACTCAATATCAAGAAATCTCCGAGCATCACTCTTCTCGGCATACCCCAAGAAGATCGCCTTCATAGTCCTTGTCCCTAGCTTCTGAATCTTCAGATCTGGGAGTTTCACATACGCCAGACACCCCCACACTCGAATGACATTCAAGTTAGGTCTGACTTTGAACCAGAGTTCATGAGGAGTTACGTCCGAAGTTGCATGTGGCACTCTATTTAGAATAAAAGTGGCCGTCAATGCAGCTTCTCCCCAGTAGCATTTAGGAAGACCCGCGGTTAGCAGCATAGAGTTCATCATTTCTGTCAACGTTATGTTCTTTCTCTCCGCTACTCCGTTGGATTGAGGAGAATATGGAGCAGTAGTCTCGCATATGATTCCATGTTCTCTGCAAAACAATGCGAATTCATGAGACCTGTACTCCCCACCTCGATCACTCCTTAACCTCTTGAGTTGTTGTCCAGTCTGCCGTTCAGCTTCGGCCCTGAACTCTCTGAACTTCTCGAAGGCTTCGTCTTTAGACTTGAGCAAGTAGACGAACGCGTATTTTGAGAAGTCGTCAATGAAGGTTACGAAATACTTCATTCCGACCTTCGTGGAGAAATGTTTGAAGTCACAGATATCGGAGTGCACCAACTCCAGAAGATCTGTGCTTCGATTGACCCGATGAAAGGGTTTCCTTGTGATCTTCGTCTGAGCACACACCTCACACTTCTCCACCTTACCTCCACATTTGGAGATAAGTCCTAGACTAGATATTTTGTTAATTCTTTTACAATGAACATGTCCTAGTCTATTATGCCACAACTCAAGAGAATAATCAGAAAATGCAACTGCATTAATGTCTTCAAACTGGTTAACAAGCTGAATTTTAAACATGCCTTCGGTTTGATAAGCCTTCCCGAAGTATGTTCCTTTCTTAGACATCACCATCTGACCAGCATTGATGTCCATCCTTAAGCCTGCGTTGCAGAGCAGGCTCCCAGAGATCAGGTTCTTGGCAATCGCCGGAACATGCTTCACACCTTGAAGCGTCAGAGTGTTCCCAGAAGTGAGTTTCAGTTCTACGGTCCCGATCCCCAGAACTTCAGCTTGGGCCTGGTTCGCCATGACAACCTTCTCAGATATCGACTGGTACGTGACGAACCATTCCTTGCCTGAACAGACATGGCAAGTCGCTCCAGTGTCTATCCACCAGTCAGAGTCAACCCCCACAGTTGTGACCTGTCCGATCATAGCAATAATGTTAGAAACCAATAAAACCATATTAGGCTCACCTTTCTCTGATTGTTTAGGCTTAGATCCGCATTCACTCTTGTAGTGGCCTTTCTTGCCATAATTGTAACAAGTCACGTGGGACTTAGTCTTCTGTTGCTTGAAAGAAGGACCTTTCACTTTTAGATTAGCGAAGTCCTTCTTCTTGGGATGAGAAGCCGCCTGCTTCCCCTTGGAATCTCTCGTCTGCACAAGATTGGCTTTAGCCAACTGTTTGGACAGAGTGTCCACCTTCTGTTGAGAACGCATCTCGTCCTCAACATGGATCTCTTGAAGTAGATCTCCCAAGCTAATGTCTAGCTTCTTTCTGTGCATCCTTGCATAGAAGGTACTCCATCCAGCAGGAAGTTTTCAGACGATCCCTCTGACGACAAACTTGTCGGGAAGGGGCATCTCTTCGTCTTCCAGTTTCTGACGTAGCTTCAGAAATTCCTTCACCTGTGGCAGCATGGACTTTTCGTCCTCAAAGAGCAATTTGTGATATTTTTCAACCACAAATATTTTGCTCCTGTTCTTATCTTCTTCATACAGATTTTCCACAGACTCCCATATGTCTCTGGCAAGTTGCTCCTTTGAGTAGGATTCTGCCAGGGAGTCCTCCATAGCATTCAGGATGAGAAGCCTGCAGATGCTATTTTCCCTTCTCCACTTGGCCTGGAGTTTGGTAGCCGCGTTGATGGCGGCAGTAGATCCAGTGTCTGGAACAGAGGGTTCTTCCTCCAACAGAACATGATCAACATCTTTCAGTTGAAGAGTTAGGTACACCTTTCTCTTCCAGACTTGATAGTGCTCTCCATCGAACTTTTCCAACTTGCAGAAGTCCGATTGGAGGAGCGAAGCATTAATGTTTTTCATCTATACGGATCTTGCTTTGAGATTGTTAGTCCCGGGGCTTGATCAAAGATGAAAAACAAATGCAATCGAGATCTGAGATGTCACACAAAAACTTTGCAGCGATCAAACTCAAGATCTACGATGGTACAATAAATCAAAGAGCCAAATTACAATCTGAAGGAGGGAAAAAGAGAAGAGAAGATCTCTCGTTCTTCCTTGCAAACGTGTTGCAATTGGGACAGAACGAGTTACAATAAAACTAGAGAGAGATGAGAAGAAGAACAATGCTGGGGTGTCAAAACACCGTTGCTCAAAGCAAGATTCGCCCCACACGATCTGCTTCCAGGAACCAACAAGTTGAAGAACTTGTGGAACGCTCGAAGTCAGTGCGCCAACAAAACGCCACATTACGCCTCATGAGCCCATGAGCCCGAGTCCGAGTCGCTAAGCCCCGTTGGGGCTTAGCTCCAAGTGGAATTAATCCAAGAGAATGACAAAAGCATTAATGCTTAATCCATGGAGCCTTATTCTTACCTCCTAGTAAAATCACCCACATGGTACCCTCCTTAGGGTTACCACCCCATGTGCATCTCTCAACAACACAACCAAGTATATATGTTGAGATAACTCATGGTGCATTTCCGATGTGGGACTATAATTTTACAAGGCATGTTGAGAGCAAGCTCTCTCCATGTAAAGAAAGCACCAACATCTCTCACTCCTATCCCTTCAGGAACTTCTTCTTCTTCTTCTGAACTCCTTCTTCCTCCCCTTCTCCTTCTCCTCCCCCTTTTATTCTCCTTCAGCCTTCTTTCCCTCGACCTTCACACACATATTACTCCAACCCGTACCCTCCTCCAATCCCCAATGTATTCAAAGGTTGCTCCACCGACACACTCCACACACAAAAGCACTCCACAGGCTGCAGTTGCAGCCTCAAACGTTGCACGTCTGATCCCTCTGGCAGATGGAAAACAGCGCAACGTGGCAGCGATAGGCAGCGGAAGGGACAACGTGGCAGCGCGTGGTGATGCCATGTCAGAGAAAAAATGTCCTTAGAAAGGGCATTTTTCCTTCGGAAACGCTCTTTCTAAGGACATTCTCCTTATTTTATTTAGGTCGGTAACGGAGTTAACAGAGTTAAGCGTTCGCATTTTTTTTTAAGACTGCACTTTGATAGGGGGTTGCTCAATCTGAATTTTTTTGAAACTTGATGCTTTGGATGTAATTGTATAAACTTTCTATGCTTCCTATGAAAATTTCCTTATATTAATTCAAACCTCTAGACAAAAGAATATATAGTATCTTCTGTTGTAGCTAATAAATTGAACAATGCAATCGTGTTCTTCATAACAAAGCTACTCACAGTTGTGGTAGTCGACGGTATACATAAATAAATTGTAATTGCACAAACCCACGATTTTATTCACTTCGGAACACCGTGCATGCATGAAACGTGGGATTGCAGCAGCTAACCATCATCAATCACCAGCAGTTGGCAAATGGTCGAGCTCGTCGACGCTGCTCCTCGCCAAGATGGTGGCGATCCGCAGTTGCGTGTTGGCGATAATTTCAGTCCTTTTGATGTCCATCTCCCCCTTCTTCGCTTCGGCTTCGGCCCTCATCTTCTCCACCTCTCTCGTGGTCTCGGCTCTTGCCTGCTCCATCCTCAGCGCTACTTCGGCTAGCCATTGGATGCTCTCCAGCACCTCGTTCCCCTCCCCTCGCTGAGGTTCTGTTTCCTTCCAGCAGTCTTTCTTCCTCCTCCTCTTCTCCTTCCTCCTCTCTCTCCATGTGTCGTCCGACGACGATTTGGCGTCGACGTGGTGATTCGCTTTTGCTGCCTCCATTTCATTAGGTTGCATTGTATTGTTGCCTCCTACGCAATCCTCCACCTAATCAAGGAGATCAAGGAAATTCATATGTTAAAAAAAAGGGTGCGGCTATCCGCATCCCATAGATTACTAAGGACAACCCCATGCAAAAAAAAAAAATTTAGAATTCCTATTCTACCCCCCTCTTTCCATGCTGCTCCACCCCCCCCCCCCCCCCCCCTCTCCCCGACGCCGACCGGCCTCCGCCCCCCTCGCCTGCTCCCCCGACCCCCCTCCCCTCCCCTCCCCTCCCCGACCGACTTCCGCCCCCCTCCCCTGCTCCCCCGACCCCCCCTTCCCTCCTCCTCCCTCCTCCTCCGACCCCCTCTCCTCTTCCTCCGGCCCCCGACCCCCCTCCCATCCTCCTCCTCCGACCCCCCTCCCCTCCCCTACGCCGACCGACCTCCGCCCCCCTCCCCTACTCCCCCGACCCCAACCCCAACAGTCCGACCTCCCCCCCCCCCTCCTCCGGCACCCCCTACTCCGCCCCCCTCCCCTCCTCCTCCCTCCTCCACCAACCCCCCCTTCCCTCCTCCTTCCTCCTCCTCCGACCTCCCTCCCCTGCTCCCCCGACCCCCTCTCCTCCTCCTCCGACACCCCTCCCCGCCTCCTCCCTCCTCCTCCTCCTCCGACCCCCCTCCCCTCCCCCTCGCTCCTTCGATCCCCCTCGGGTTGAGCAGGGGGGGAGGGGGGTCGGAGGAGGAGGAGGGGAGGGGGGCGAAGGAGGAGGAGAGGGGGTCGGGGGAGCAGGGGAGGGGGGTCGGAGGAGGAGGGAGGAGGAGGGAAGGGGGGTCGGGGGAGCAGGGGAGGGGGGCGGAGGTCGGTCGGCGTCGGGGAGGTGGGGGGAGGGGGGGTGGGTGGGAGGAGCAGCATGGGGAGAGGGGGGTAGAATAGAAATTCCAATTTTTTTTATTTTTTTTTATTTTTTATGGGGTGTCCTTAGTAATCCATGGGGTGTGTATAGCCGGACCCTAAAAAAAAAGGCACACAAAGAATAGAGCATTCTTTACTTTCTAAATTGGATACATACAAAAGTCCTTCTTGGCACTATCATATGCTAGGGATTATTTTCAGTATGCATATTCAAGAACATATTCTCTCTATA
Organism: Iris pallida; assembly: GCA_029216955.1. Taxonomy (NCBI): domain Eukaryota; kingdom Viridiplantae; phylum Streptophyta; class Magnoliopsida; order Asparagales; family Iridaceae; genus Iris; species Iris pallida. The sequence goes on along the minus strand of JANAVB010040216.1, from coordinate 14,351,381 downwards.
TATATATATATATATATATATATATATATATATATATATATATATATATATATATATATATATATATATATATAAGTGCAAACGCAAGTATTTTATATTAGGTAGACAAAAAGATAGTTGATGTAAATCTTCTAATACTTATTAATACTACTTAGGAAACTAAAAGACAATTATCTTAATTATTCTAAATTTATTATTATATTGGTATTATTATATTATTATATACTATTTAGAAAGACCAAAAGATAGCTCACGTAATTATCTAGCTGACCCTATTATGAATAATTTTAGTTAGTAAACATATGCAAATATATATATATATATATATATATATATATATATATATATATATATAATAAAAATTTTACGGTGAAGCCGAACTTTTCTTATTATGTAGTACCAGTATTCTTTTTTTTTTTTTGGAAAAAGGGATGTAGTACCAGTATATATGCACGTGTGTTGCACGTATTTCATAATATTTAGGAAGAGCACAGAACAATCTCAATAATTTTTGTCCACAAGTAATTACCTAATTGTCCCCATTAATTTAATGAACAATATTAATTTATAAACATAAGGAATGATATATTTGGAAAGAAAAATTTAACAGGGAAGCCTAAAACTTTTGGTATTATATATAAGATTATATAGTATTATTAAGAAGACAAAAAGATAGCCTATGTAATTGTCTAATATTTATTAACACTACCTAGGAAGACTAAAAGATAATTATATTAATCACTCAAAAATTATTATTTAGTATTATCATATTATTATATACTATTTAGGAAGACCAAAGACAGCTCACATAATTACCTAGTTGGCCATATTAACTTTATTGAATAACTTTAGTTTAATAAACATTTACAATGATATATTTGGAAAAAAAAGGTTTCACAGTGAAGCTGAAATTTTTTTTTATTATGTTACACTAGTATATATGCATGCACATGTCTTGTACGTATTTTATAATACTTGGAAGAGTAAAATATAAATTTATTTATTTTTTTAAAACTTAAGAAAGCATAAGTACCTTATTTTTGTTACTTAGGAAGAGAAAACAGCAACTCTCTTTATTTATTTTTTTTCTTTAGATAAGTAATTACCTAACTATATATCCATGCTAAATTTAATGAACAATTTTAATTAAACATAGGTAAAGATTTTTGGAACAAAAACTTTTTCGATAAAGGTTTAACTTTTCTTATTATACAGTAGTATAAATAGTAATAATAATAGTAATATAGATATAAATAAATTCTTCAACTCTATACACTATTAACATGTTCGTACTGTTGCAACAATATAAATATTTAACACTTTTGAGCTTTGGTACAAGAATTTAATATGGCAACCTCCTAGACTCGAATCTTTAAGGAGGGTCGTTCTTCTAGGACCTATTGGATTGTTGGTAACGAAACGTGAAAACGTTCCCCTAAACCAAGAGCTTCCACGAGAACCGAGCAAAAGCACACAAACCAAAAATGCCAAACACAAATCGTAGACAGAGATTTTTGATGTGAAAAACCCATATGGCAAAAACCACGGAACGATCGGAGTCCAACCCTGATGAACCTCCACTAATGGAATAAAGAGACTACACCGCCTACAAGCTCCTTTCGATCCAAACGGGTCACCACAACTCACTTGAAAGAATAAAATTTGATTTTGGACTCCGAAGAACAGAAGACATCGGAAAATTATTCGAAGCGATCTCTCCTTCACAATAGTCTTCAATCCTTTCTCTCTCTCTCAAATATGGTAAAGCACTTTTGCTTACTTTTTTAAATATATTTTAGGATGAGAAAACACCTAGTATATATAGCCTCAAACCCACAACTAATTGAGGTATTCTACTATATGTAGGAATACTCAATCTAAACTATTGATGTATTTCTATTATATATAAGAATACCCAATCCAACTCCATTAACATATTCCTTTTAAATATAGGAATACCCAATCCGACTCCGGGATATTTTCCATATAGGATGGGAACCCCATCCACTCCAACAAATCTCCCCCTTCACAACTATGTGGAGGGGGTCGTCATTCCGATGATCCTCCTGCAGTACTCGAAATTTTTCCTTAAAAGAACCTTTTTGAACATGTCTACTCCGTTTTCATCTGTATGAATCTTCTCAAGCATTGTGTCCTTCTTTCCAACCACATCCCCTATCCAATGATACCGAGTCTCAATGTGCTTGGACCGACTATGAAATGTCTGGTTCTTTAAAAGGTGAATGACACTCTGGCAATCGCAAGATAAAGTATACTGCTCTTGTTTTAGCCCTACTTTCTATAGCAGCTTCTTCATCCCCAACAACTCCTTGCAAGTCTTTGTCATCACAATGTACTCTGCCTCTGTCGTCGATAAGGCAACACATTTCTACAACCGCGACTGACACGATACCGGTCCACCAGCAAACGTCATCACATAGCCCGAAGTCAATCTTCTCGTGTCTACATCTCCAGCCATATCAGTGTTAGTATACCCGACCAGCTTCGGCTCCTCACCACCAAAGAAAAGTCTCCAATCGGCAGTGCCATAAAGGTACCGTAGAATTCACTTGACCGCACTCTAATGTACCCTTCCAAGGTTAGAAAGATACCTACTAACTATGCCAACTGCATGAGCGATGTCTGGCATCGTACACACCATAGCATATATGAGGCTTCCCACAGCTGAAGCATATAGAACCCGCTGCATATCTTTTTCTCGTCTTCGATAGATGGATACTGCTCCTTAGAAAACTAAAAGTGAGCTGTAAGGGGGTGACTCACTTTCTTCGACCCATCTATCCCGAAATGCTGAAGTACCCGGTGAATATACTTCTTTTGGGACAAGTGTAGCAACTTGGACTCTCTCTCTCTCACGGCTGATCTACATCCCAAGAATAGTCTTCGGTACGACCAAATCCTTCAGAGAGAAGGTTGCGCCTAGTTGGCGCTTCAACTCCGCTATCCTAGTGGCATTCTGACCCACCAGTAGCATATCATCAACATAGATCAGTAAAATAATGAAATCATCTTCGGCAAAGTATCAGACGAATACACAGTGATCCGACATCGTCCGTGCATAACCATGCTCCCCCATAAATGATTCAAACTTCTCGTACCACTGCTTTGGAGCCTACTTCAGACTATACAAGCTCTTCCTCAACCGGCAGACCAAGTATGACTTTTCATTCTCACAGAATCTCTCTAGCTGCTTCATGTACAACTCCTTAAGATTACCGTAGAGGAATGTCGTCTTCACATCCATCTGCTCGACCTCCAAGTCAAAACTGGCTGTCAATGCTAGCACCACCTGAATAGACGACTGTTTGACGACTGTCAAAAGTTCTCATCATAATCTATGCCCTTTCTGCTGACCGTATCCTTTAACTACCAATCTTGCTTTGTATCGAGGACGAGTAGCATCATCTGTCTGCTTTACTATGAACATTCATCAATTTTTCAAAGCCTTCTTGCCCTTCGACAACCACACCAGATCATAAGTAGAGTTGGCCTGTAAGGAACTCATCTCCTCCTATATAGCCTCTATCCGCTCTTGCCTATGTTCGTCGTTGTAGAAGCATAGAATTTTAGGCGCATCTATAGGCCAGAATTCCTATGCACTTAACACTACTCAAACATGTGCCAGGGAGCTCAAACGAAGTACTTGGCACAGCAAAAGACAACAAAAGTATAGACATCAAAAGAAGATTTTTATTTCATATAAAAGTCTATTACATATTTAAAGAAAGGCTTTACAAAGGAGAACTTCTACAAAAAGAAAGATCCTAAGACTATAGCCAGGTGCAGCAAGGGCCATGCGCCCCATGCCAGGCGTATCATCCGTCAGGCGCATCTCTCCAGCGTCTCAGTCAGGCACATCTCTTCAGCGTCTCGGTTAGGCGCATCACGAAGTCTCAGCACATGCACTCTACTTCGACCCGATCAAGTGCTTCAGCTAATGAAGTATTTATTGAGCAAAATAAGGATGGGCGACCAACCCCACTCTAGCTGGAGGAAGAGCTCTCCAAAGCCCAAGGAAGAGGAGAGCACCGTAATTCTGATCTGCGGCTCTTCCAGCATAACGGGGACGGGACTCGAGCATCCCGATCTTTGGATGCAACAGGAACCTTCGGCCTACATCGGGAGCCCACGATCCCGATTTTTGGATGTAACAGTCACCTTCACAAGTGTGTGTACGAAGACAACTCGTCATATCTTCACCCTCGGGAGCGTCTTGTCAACAGACTGTACTCGAGCAAAGAAATTCATCTCCATTCGAGAAGACGGGAGAAAACGAGAAGCAAACTCTCTCCCTGCTGCTATTTATAGGCCGAGCAAATCAAACCCATGCGCCAAGTGGCAGGCTCTCTGAATCCCGTACAATGAATTTGCATTTATGGTGATAAACCTGACCCCTCGAATTCAGCCAAGTCAAAATGGCTATTTAAAGCACTCGAAGAACTCAACAGGCGGACCAATAAAAGATGCGTCATGCAACAGATGCGTCGGTCAGATACCGTGCATCATACAGATGTGCCCTATGCGTCCCCATGCGCCTAGTGGAATACAGATCAATGCGCCCACTCAAAAGCCCATCTCCCGTCAAGAACATTAAATGCTAAAGTCTGATACGACAGCAGCCATGCCTCGATGACAGAGCAGCAACAGCTTTTACAGAAAACGAACCGCCGCTGACGTCAGTGTTATCATTACTTTCCACTGACGGTTACCAGCCATGTGGCCGATCAACCATTTGCATGCGCCTCAAAAGCCATGCGCCTAGACTGGTTCGTGACTCCTGAAGGTTATGAGCCAAAGTCTTCTAATGCGCCCAATCCCAGGCGCATCCTGTCAGATCACTTCCCACCAAATCCAAGATCTTTGAGCTACGGACATGCGCCATGTGTCCTTTGACTCAGTTCAGCCTATGAAGGGGTGCTAACCACCCAAGATCTCAGCAACTGATGAATCCTCTCAGCTACCACGTGCCAGCTCACAAATACAGCATGAAGGATTCAACCCACAAGTCCTGGCGCATCCGACATATGCGCGCATGAGTAGCCAGCCTGCAAGCTATAAATAGAGGGATCATTTCCTTCTTCCAGACAGGGAGACATATACAGACATACACAGTCAAAGACAGACGTAACCAGATCATCAGAGTTACAGAGACGCACACAGAGATCGGAAGAGACACTCAACGTCTTCTTCTCCTCTGCAAGCTCCGGCACCCAGAGCAACCCAGACCTTCAGGGAACCGAAACCCGCCGTCAGATCGTCAACGGAGTCAACGCATTACCACTCGCTCCATTGACACAGGACCCAGATAAAAACAAAAGTGTACTCCTAGGACTACATCTAAGTCCTACATTGTAACACTGTTCTGTTTGTAATTGAAATTGCAATTCAAAGATTTTAATGGCAAACAAGCTGGCGACTCTGCTGGGGACCTCTTTCTCCTCCGATGAGAAAGTTGTGTCACAATCTGACGACGTGAAGGTGGGCTCCTCCCACAAGACACCAGTCGTACACCTCAATCAACAGGCGTATGAGGAGTTCATCCCTGAGGGCAACGCAAGTCCTTCGAAGTAGCTGCCGAAGCCGAAGAAGACTCGCCAAGCCTGAGTGCGCAAGGTGGAGACCCCTGGCACCATCACTGAAGGGGATGCGTCGATGCAGCCTACCCTTCTCGCTGACGCCTTCAACAGCCAGGATGTGCCCACGGGTGCAGCGCATCTCTCGGGAAAATATGGTACTGACCACATTCCCCAATCATCTTCTTCTCAGTTAAGAAAAATTCGTTGACGGAGCAGGGGCGCATCTAACGCCCTGCGCATGAACTCTGGTGCGCCGCAGAAGGCCTCTGTCTTTGACAGACTCACTCGCTGTCATGGCGAGGATAATTTGGACTCTGAGTACTATGTGCCCCAGCGGGCTGGTACGAAGAAGTCCAAGGCGGCACGGGCCATGCGCCTCAAACGTGCTATGCCAACGGCAAACCAGAAGCATGCGCTCACAATCATGCGCGCTGCTGATGGTAAGCTGTACAAAGTTGGCTCGGGTGCTTCTGTGCCAGAAATGAGCCGACCCTCAAAGTCCTTGTCTCACTTGGGCGTATCTGCTGCGTTCGCAACCAAGTCGTGCAAGACAAATTCTGTGGTCTTGAACCCCCGTGCCTACATTGGTTGTGCGTCTGAGGCTAGTTCAAGTCACTATAAATGTGGTTCCCCCACTATTGATCTGGGCACGTCTTATGCGCTGGATCAGGGGGCGCAATATTTACTTGATCACCCCGGCGCTTGGCCTTGCCATGCGCCTGATGGGGGTGTAATGGTGGCACTCTCCTCTAACGATTTGTGTAATGTGATTATTCACAAACGCCGATCAGGAGAGTTGACTGATAAGCACAATGCATCCCTTACAGGGTACACCTGTGATGTGGTCACCATCAACTGTTATTACAAGACAGCAGTCCCACCACAAAGGCAGTCTGTGTTCCAGCGGCTGCAATCGTCAACACCCCTTCAACGTCGCCTTGGGAAGAAGGTGTCGATTAAAGAGGAGCCAGAACTAAATGTTGCTTCTTGTAACGTAGTCTCTAACTCCTCATCAATCCGAAAGGCAGCTGGCAACTCCTCGACCTCGTCCTTATCCAAGAGCCAGCCGAGGAAGACCAAGACGATTGTCCCGTCCTCAGGAGTGTTTGAAGGCACCCTGGCGAGAAAGAAGATTTCGGTAGAAGTAATAGCTGGGGGTAGTCAAGACCTTGTTGATTCTCCTCCCAAAGACGAGGATATCCTCCAGAGCATAACTGGGGGTAGCCAGGATGAAACTCCAGGAGAAGCAACTCTTCTACAAGAGAGCGAGGCTGAAAGCGAAGCTTCAATTGATCCATCCACTTCCAGTCACGTCATGACAGTATACATGATGGGAGGTGGTGATACAGAGTCAGATGCTCCATCAGCAGACCTCGTTCAGCGCATGGATACTTTGGAGGGAGGACTCAAAACCTTCTCTGCCTCCATGCAAACACTGACTCAAGCAGTGTTCGAGATACGGTCAGCTTTGGCCAGAGCACCTTCCATCAATCCTGACCCAGGAGCCAACGGGGAATCAAGTGTGCCCCGTCAACGGGCATCCTTGAATACCGATTGCCGCGAAGCACCTCGGGTATCAGAACCTTCAAATGTACAACTCCAGACTATTCTACCTTTTCCGACTCCCAGCTCCACAGAAGACGTGGTTGAGATGATCAGGGACTTGCGTGAACGCTTCGAGTCAAAGAACAGACAGGAGGAGTGCCAGAAGATGGGGATCCCGCAACCGTACCCCCTCGAATGGAACAAAGTGGTATATCCTCCCAAGTATAAACCACAAACATTGACGTCATACGACGGAAAGGACTCTCCACGCCGTTATCTGACGTACTTCCAGTCTCAAATGGGACATCTTCCGAAGGAAGACGCGCTACTCACCAGCCTGTTTGTCGGGGCATTGAAAGGAGTGGCTTACGACTGGTACTGCAGTCTCCCTGACAACTCTATATCCTCCTTTGATGACTTGACATGCCTCTTCCTCGATCGTTTCTACGACGGAGGGAAAGACATGACGATGGCTTCCCTTATAGAGGTACGTCAGAAGGAAAAAAAAAGACGGTTAGAGCATTCATCGAACGATTCTAACAAGCCTGCTTCAGGTTGCCCCCGGGTATGCCAGAACATGCACTCCTCTCCTCCTGCAGCATGAACATGCTTTCTGCGGTTAAACTCTGGCTCAACTCCACTCCTCCTCCCGACTGGAGTTTTTTTATTATTGAGGCCGAAGCAGCAAAAAAGAAGGCATGCAATGCTCGCCTTCCGGGAGTCAGTTTCTCTACCTTTGAAGACAAGGAAAAATGGCCTGCTACTAGCAACCCTGGATACGAGACGAAGGGAAAGCATGTATTGACTGGCAATACCTCGAAAGGCGCACAAGCGCCTACTCAGAAGCCTCCGCTTATACCGAGACCAAAGAAGGTCTATTCTTTCAATGATGAAGACACCTTGCAACTCTTTAAGATGTTGAAGCATGGTGATAAGATCAAATTATCGGACCCAAAGCGTCCCGACTAGGTTGGGAGAGTTGACAATCCGAGGTACTGTCACTACCATCGATTTGTAGGACATCCAACTCAGGAATGCTACGTCCTCAAGAATTACATCCTGCGCATGATCAATGTGAATGTCATCTCTATCGATTACGAGGAGAAGACAGTCTCGGCCAACCTGGTATCGCTCCAATTCGGCACCTTGCCGCCAACCACAGCACAAGATGGCATCGTCCCCATCCCAAAGGCGACAATGGAGGTGGTCAACCTACCACCTACCCATGACAACGTGAGTGGACTCATCTCACTCACCACATCTCGGGGAGAGATCTTATGGGTTCACCCAGACCTCGTCTCCGAAGTTACTCAACCGGAGGTACGCCCTGTCTCCAAAACCAAAGGCAAGAAGATCAAGTCTTGTCGCATGGTCTCTTCCTCCGCGGAAGAGGCACTTCCTGTACAGACGCGTTCGCAGCAGAACGCCCAACCTGACGAAGCTGCCGTCAAGGTGGTACCTCCCTGCATCGCCCCTGCTGCCCAGGAAAAGGGCCCATCCAGGCCCCCAGCAGCCAATAAACAGAAACACGTGGAGGCCTGTTTCGACAAGCCTTTGCGAAGGAAAAATGCTTCGGGGCTAGCCAAGCCCCACAACTTTGACATACTGGCACAACTTGTCGGTACTCTTGCCCGCTTATCTCTGTTCGAGCTTCTTCGTCTTTCCAAAGACACCCGCGAAACTCTCTGTGAAGCCTTGAAGGATGCTGAGTCCTTCATCAGTCAGGTCAAGTAGCCTGAGGATATCCCAACCACATATGTGCACTGCCATTGTGCGAAGGAGGTCATCCCCAATATAACCTTCACCCAACAAGACATGATGCTTAAGCACAACCGGCACAACAGGCCACTGTATTACACGGGATATGTGGGTTCCGTCAAGGTAAAGCGAATTCAGATCGATCCAGGGTCTTCCCTCAGCATCATCCCTAGGACTCTGCTCTCAACACTGGGGATCCCGATTTACCGTCTGGCGCCTTCCAACACTACAATCAGCGGTTTCAATGCCAGCAAAAATGAACCGCTGGGCAAAATCCGACCGAAATGTCATATCGGTAATCTCCAAACCGAAGTAACTTGCTATGTCGAGGATGCCGACGTCAACTACAACCTTCTGCTGGGTCGCTCGTGGCTGCACGAGTATATGGTGGTGCCATCTACACTCCACCAATGTATGAAGTACGTGTCCACTAACGACATCATCCGGACAGAGTTCGCGAACATTGACCCTTTCAAGGGGGTCGAAGCCTATTTCACCGATGCTAGCTTATATAAGTCGCTCGGTAAAGGGGAAGCCAATGATGCTGATGACGAAGCAAAAATAGCGGCAGAGACGGACATGGAGCCAGAGATGATTCCCGACGCTCCTCTAAAAATTTGACTCAAAGGAAAACTGCCTCAGATGCTGCCTCCCATGGCAATCAAGCTACCTGGAAAAGCACCAACTTCTCTAGGTAGAACACCCACTGAAGCTCCTTTGAAGATACGGCTCAAGGGAAAACCTCCTCGAACGTCGGCTCCCCTTGCGGCAAAACTACAGGGAAGGCACCAGTCACCGAAGGCGCAGTTGAGGCACCCCTGAAGGTGCGTCTTAAAGGCAAGCCTCTACAATCTTCCGCCTCACTCAAGCTACAAGAGAAGGCCCATATAGTCCTCTCAGATCCCAAGGTCAAGCCTATGATGGGCTCTCCCGAACCAGCTCCAGTGCACACGGATGAAGAGTGAGAAGACTACATATCTGCTGATATAGATGCACCTTCTCTTGACAATGTAATCCCACGAGACAAAATCTCGTATTTTATCAATAATAGTGTGTCTTTCAATTATTCTAGTCTTCCACATTGGAATGCCATGTATACACTAGATAACGCTTTATGGTCGTTACAAACACAAATAACGACCGTCAATCATGTAAATCGAGTAGTCCCGTCCCAAGGAGCCTGTTTTATAGTCCCACCACGGAATCGGGACGAAGAACCCATCATCTTCGACAAAGTCGAGCGTTATCAAGACCTCCCGCCACTCGAGCCAGAACCGGATACCGGCAGAATACAAGTCTATCGGTACACGGACAAAGCAAAGTACCTCATCCAAAAGATGGGTTACAATCTGAAAAGCAACAAGGACCTGAACTACGGCAAAGGCCGGCGTCTTCCCCTCTGACTCCCAACACCCAAAGGAAAGCCGCAGGACTACTATCATCGTACTCAACGGGGGGTGGGCTATGTCACGCCGTCGGCAACTCCAGAGAGTTCGGAGGCAAAAGAAGTGGAACACTCGTATTCATCTGAAGCATCAACTTGGGATTCCGATACCAGTATCGGCTCAGTCTTCAGAAAGGTGCTATCAGTCAATATGGCATCTGCACAATCTCGAGAGGATGAAGGCGATGACCAAATGCCAGAATTCTTCGAGGAAGAATCTTGGGCTCAACGCCTAGGAGCACAGTGGGAGTCTCGTTTTGAATTACGCGAACCCCCTACCGAAGAAGAAGTCGAGCAGATCAACCTTGGGGATGAGTCTTCTTCCAAACCTATCTTCATCAGTAAGAGTCTAAAGGGAAGATAATTGGAGTCTTTAGTCCAATTGTCCAAAGAATACATCGACGTCTACGCCTGGAGCTATGAAGATATGCCGGAACTTGATCCCCAGATCGTGATGCATAGATTTAACATCTTACCTGATGCTAAGCCTACAAAGCAACAACAACGACATTTTCGTCCTGATATTATGAACGCTATCGATCAAGAAGTGGACAAACTCTTGAGCAGCGGGTTCATTCGTGAAGAGCAGCATCCAGATTGGGTGGCAAATGTCGTTTCTGTCATCAAGAAGAATAGTAAGATACGAGTCTGCATCGACTTCAGAGATCTCAATACTGCTTGCCCGAAAGATGAATTCTCGCTTCCAATCACTGACGTGGTAATCGACAATACATGCAGATTCGAACGCATGTCTTTCATGGACGGGTACTCGGGCTACAACCAGATCAAAATATTCCCCGATGACGCAAAACACACGTCATTCAAGACTCTGAATGGGGTTTTCTACTACACAGTAATGCCCTTTGGTTTGAAGAACGCTGGTGCTACATACCAACGAGCTATGAGTACCATCTTTCGTCAACATCTATGCAAAATAGTTGAATGCTATGTTGATGATATCGCCGTCAAGAGCCGTCTCAAAGGTGATCACTTACAAGACCTAAAGACAGTCTTCGATCTCATACGAGCGCACCAACTCAAGATAAACCCCGCTAAATCCTTCCTTGGAGTTTCTAGCGAAAAGCTCTTGGGCTTCATTATCACGGCAAAAGGCATTCATGTTGACCCCGAGAAGACCAAAGCCATCCTTGGCATGGACCCTCCGAAGAACCTTCGAAAACTTCGAGGCCTGCAAGGGCATCTTGCATACATCCGAAGGTTTATAGCAAACCTTTCCGAAAAATGTCAACCCTTCACCCAGCTCATGAAGAAGGGAGTCTCCTACGTCTGGACAGAAGAATGCCAGAAAGCTTTCGATGATATCAAAGCTTACCTGACGAGCCCACCAGTCCTTGTGGCACCCGTTGCAGGCAAACCATTTTTGCTCTACGTCCGTGCTATGGATCATTCCTTCGGCACTTTGTTGGCTCAGAACAACGATGCAGGCTACGAGCAAGCTATCTACTACCTTAGTAGAACAATGATTGGGGCTGAACACCGGTACAACCCCGTCGAAAAAGAATGTTTGGCTTTGGTGTTCGCCATCCAGAAGACTCGCCATTACGTTTCGGGCCAGACAATTCATGTCATCTCTCGAGTCAATCCACTCAGGGTTCTCATGACGAAGCCGGGATCATTGAACTCCCGACTAGCTACATGGACAATCCTGTTGATGCCATATAACATGGTATTTGTTCCACAAAAACCGTCAAGGGTCAAGCCCTAGCCGACTTTTTAGCCGCATACCCCATCCCAGAGTCCTCCAGACTCTATGAAAACATCCCGGATGAGGTCCAAGAATCAAACGTCAACGAAGAAAACTCTGTCTGGCGGGTGTTTTTTGATGGTGCTTCGAGAACAGGCCCCAAAGGCCAAATCATCACCGGAGTGGGGGTGGTCTTAGTCTCCCCCGATCAGCAGGTCATCCAGCGTGCTTACTCCCTTTCAAAGCCGTGCTCCAACAATGTTGTCGAGTACAACGCTCTCATCATGGGACTCCAGCTGGCACGACAACTAGGGGTGGATCATCTGGAAGCTTATGACGACTCAAAACTCGTCGTTAATCAAATTCGAGGGCAGTACGAAGTTTGCCATGAAGATCTGGTTCCTTACCATGAAGTTGCATTGAATATTATTTCAACCTTCACTAAGTTCTTCATAGAACATGTACCTCGGCTACAAAACCTGGAGGCTGACGCTCTGGCTGGCCTTGCAGCTTCATTAGCGGCATCCCTCGGGACTCAACACTATGTCACGGTAGTTGGTCGAGACTTGGTCTGTCCTAAAAACAACCTATGCACACAAATGGCCCATGCCATGACGACAAGGGCCGGTGTTAATATTCGAGACTGGAGGTTCCCATTCATCGACTTTGCTGTATATAAAATTCTCCCAAAAGACCCGAAAGAAGCCGTCTCGGTCAGAAGGCATTTCCTTCGATTTTATTATGATACAGCTACTAAAATGCTGTACCGATGTTCCAACGATGGACTTCTCCTTTGATATCTATCCTACGAAGAAGCAGCCGAAGCCCTTCGGGAAGCTCATGACGGGACTTGCGGGGCTCATCAACCTGGCCCTAAGTTGCAGGATCTACTGTGACGCATGGGTTACTACTAGCCACCATGGCAGCCGACGTCGTCGACTATGCTAAAAAGTGCTATGCTTGCCAGCTTCACGCCGACTTTATCCATACACCATCGAAACCACTACATCCTACGGTCGCCTCTTGGCCCTTCGAAGCTTGGGGCATGGACATTGTAGGACCTATCACCCCTTCTTCATCGAGGGGACACCGCTTCATCCTAGCCATCACCGACTACTTCTCCAAATGGGAAGAAGCAGTTCCACTAACGGAAGTAAAAAGCTCTAGGGTGATCAGCTTCATCAAGCATCATATCATCTACCGTTTTGGGGTATCCCGTAGGATTATCCACGACAATGGTCCTCAGTTCATCAGCCATGTTTTCAGCAGATTCTGTGATAAGAATCAAATTCAGAATGTGGCATCAACTGCCTACAATCCGACAGCGAACGGATTGGTCGAGGCTTTTAATAAGACTATCGTCAGGTTACTCGAAAAGGTCGTGTTATCCAACAAACGCGACTGGGACGAAAACCTCGGCGAATGCCTTTGGGCCTACCGTACAACGGTACGGACTCCTACGGGCAATACACCATTCTCCTTAGTCTACGGGAGCGAAGCAGTACTGCCTCTTGAGATCCAGATACCCTCACTCCGTGTAGCGATCACAAATCAATTGACAGAAGAAGACAATCAATGTCGCCGTCTGCGAGAATTGAAGGCACTTGACGAAAAATGTCTCCTAGCTCAGCAGCACATTGAACTCTATCAAGCCCGTATATCACAGGCTTTCAACAAAAAGGTAAAATAAAGGACTTTCCAAATAGGCGACCTGGTCCTAGCGGTCAGGAGGCCGATGGTGTTGACTCACAAAATACCAGGAAAGTTTGAACCCAAGTGGGAGGGACCTTTCATCATAGAGACGGTATACTCAAACGGTGCTTATCGCCTTGTCCGACCAAACGGAGACTTGTTCATGTTGCCCATGAATGGCAACTTCCTAAAGAAGTACTACTCTTGACATCTTTCGGATATGTACTTCCATCTCTACCTAGCAAGGGAATCAGTAGACCTGATCATCAAAGCTCACATACACCTCCTTTTTACAAAATCTTATGCTTTTGAAACCCAGTTATTCCGTGGCATTCTATCCCAGTAGAAGAACAACCACATCCATATTACCTCTGAGTTGCTCCTCTACACCCTGTAAAGCAGAATCTTACACTACGTAGGATTGTGCTACTTATCATGTTTACCATATCCACATTACCTCTGAGTAAACATCTCGTACGGACAACCCCTGCGTTGTCGTACATCGATCACAGAACTTCCATGTCCATATTACCTCTGAGTTGTTCCGTGTATCCCTCCAGAGTCACTCCTACCACGTCCATAACACCTCTGAGTAGGAAGATTCCGTCAGTTGAACCCCATATTTGCCACGTTCACATTACCTCTGAGCAAACATGTCGGTCCTCTCCAACTTATTATCTGTACCTAAAAACCAAGGTGCACAAAAGATAATAGGTCCACACAAATCACTAGTTCATGACAGTAAAGAGAAACACACCAGAAAATTCTTTATTTTGCACTCAAAAGTAAAAGATTACATCCCCAGCAAAGTTGCCAAAAAATATATATATAACAAAAAAAGAGACAACAATCCCTAAGCATCATTGGGATTGGCAAAAAGCTCTTCGACCCGATGCTTCAAGTCTTCAGCCCGAGTCTCCACAGTCGCCAAGACTCGGCGTTAAGCTTCTTGACGCATCACTTCCACAGCCTCAGGAGCAGTATCATTCTCGTGCTTAGCGTCCAACTCTTGTCGCTGGCAGGACAGAGAAAGAATATGGCGGGTAACAACTGCTTCTTCCTCCTTAGACGATATGTTCTCAGCCTGGGCTCGCTCAGCATCAAACAAAAGTTGGGCCCGCTGGTCTTCAAGAAGGCAAATCTTGGCTGTGACCTCCGCTATATTAGCATCCAATGAGGCCCGCAGCTCCACCTTCTCCTGCATGGACTGTGACAGTCTCTCCACCGCAGCCTCAGCTTCGGCCACATCGGTCCCAGATGGCCACTGTGGCCTGATAGGACGACTCAACTTTAGCTATTAATTTCTCCTTCTCTGCTTCTATCAGAATAGAAAATTCATTTCGCCGAATACTCTGAAGTTCAGAAAGATGTTGGTCAAGCTCAGCCACCGACGCCTCCAGAATCTCAGCCATATGATCATGGCCCCGGTGGGAATGTATCAGACCAATGTAAGGGAGTGCCATGGCTTTCGCCATCGCGAAACTCCCATTCGCATTCAACATTGTCGATACACCATTCTGTAACATCTTATATACTGCCTCAACGGTATCATCCGTATCAGCCAACACTTGAGGCGTCATAGCAGGAGTTGGAGGAGCTACTGTGGACGGCGGACCTGAAGAAGACCCATCGACCTCGATCTGCAAGGTTGGAACCTCAACAACAGCGAACCCTCCTCCGTCGAGGACTTGAACTTCGCCGCTAGCCCGAGGAGCCAAGAGGACGGAAGGAGCCGAATGGGGTATTGATATCGTCCCCCAAGTAGGAGGAACAACAGAAGGTTCTTGCACCAGCAAACCCTTACCCTTTTTAATACCACCGATGTCTGGAGTTCTACCTGCATCTAGCACAGGGCCTTCCTCCTTCGACAAGGCAGCAAGATCTGCACCCATTTCCTGACTCGGCATTTCCTCCGAAGTCGGGCTCGGCAGACGAGTCGCGCCTCCTTTATCAAAACCCTCCGCGAGAATGGAGTCTGCCAGTACCTCCCGGGCGACAGCCAGCTCGGCTTCCACTACTGGGTCTGGGGTAGGGCTCGGCAACGGTGTGGCCGACCTCCCTTCATCATGACGAGAAGATAAATCACCCCTCTCCTCTGATAAAACCATACCTGTTACTCCTACTACAGGCTCAGGGACCTCTGGAGGAACGTCATCCGAAGAAGACGAACTCCATTCCTCTTTCTCATCCGGAAGCACAGCTTCTGTTGGGACCTCGATACCAGAAGCCCCCATGGCAACTCGTATCTCCACAGAAGTCAGATCATCAGGGTTCTCCTCTATGGGAGACATCACAATCGGCGGAATGCGCTCATCAGGTGAGCCTGCCACCTTTGGTTTGCTAGCACCCGATCTCGGAGCTCGGGGTCTCCTCTTCAGCGGCTCCTACAAAAAAGAAAGCATATGTCACAAGAATAGTAGAATGAACCATACTATATGGGACGTCCTTACCTCCACAGGAGCCGATTCCGTTGACACTACCGGTGACACCGCTTTCCTCTGCCTCTTCGGTGCAGAAGAACCGGCCTCTGTGTCTGAACGTCTCTTCGGGTGATCAGCCGAGGGCTCTGCCTGAGTACCCTCCGAGGATATGGCAGGGGTATCTCGATAACCAATATCTGGCGGGCGATACAATCGAGACTTCGCCAACATATTCCCAGTTGTCTCCAATTGGGTGCCGACAATGAAACTGGTCTCCCTATCATATCCAGGGGATATGGTGTTCATCGCACAATAAAATTTGGCAGCTGAGAAAAGAATCGGTGGCTGTAGATTTAGAACTGGCATGGTAAAGCGAGCTCTGATGCACCCGGCATTGTAGTAATGCCAAGCTCGTGCCCCGTCCAGCAGACTCCCAGTATACCCCAGGCTAGTACTGGGTTCCCTAACATCAACTGAGCGTAGCCAAACTGACGTACGAAACGGCTCGGCAAGTACGGCTCCAAGTAACACTGGTTTTTATTCCAGTACACCAAATGGGACGGTCGGATGCTTTGCAACCAACGGAATCCCCACGGAGACAGAGTTGTTGCATCTTTACCCGAATCAGCTAAATCTTTATTTGCTTCGAAGCCGGTAAAAATGGGACCAACTTTAGTGATCTCCCACCCCTGAAGGTAGGATAAAACTTTCCTACAAACAGGAACGCCCGTATGCCGCCATTTCCTCTGGTAGAAGCGACGGAGGAATGCATCTCCGGCAACATGGTCTTCTTCCTGGCCCGGACTCATCACGTTGGGATGGTGCAAAATCAACCACCCCATCAGATAATGAAACAGCAGTTCAGCACGGAGAAAATTGCCAATTTTACCTCATTCATGAACGA
Organism: Iris pallida; assembly: GCA_029216955.1. Lineage (NCBI taxonomy): Eukaryota > Viridiplantae > Streptophyta > Magnoliopsida > Asparagales > Iridaceae > Iris > Iris pallida. The sequence goes on along the minus strand of JANAVB010040216.1, from coordinate 14,334,316 downwards.
CATTACCCGCAAATTCTTGTAAACCTCATAGCAGGTTGCATACCATCGCAGGGACTAGAGCCAAGGGATGGCCAAAAACTAACTTCACAGCTGGCAGGATCAGGTTCCGGGTCACCCTCTCCACAGTGCCTGACCCGCTTGAAAAGATGTAATCTCGGAGCCAGATCATCAAATAAGCAGCCAACACTACTTTGGACGACATTCGATGACTGAGGTGCCAGAAACAGCTATAAGAACGCTCATCCGACTCCCGGTCCTCGTTTTCCCAGGGACTTTTCTCATTTAGCCTGCTCATTTTAGAGAGCACCGCAGTGCTGGAGAGAGCTGGCAGAGTCGTGAACCGAGAGCAATCCTCCTTGTCTTGCTCAAAGACATAATCCCTCCAAGTAGTCACATGGGGCTGTGCCCCGCCCTTATCCTTCTTCTGTATATAATAATGGTGACTCGCCACTTCTTTGAAGACAGCCATCATCTCCTCTTCTTTATCCCCCAGGACTTGGAACTCCTCGTTAGTCGGGAAGTACTCTTCATAGGGTTCTGATCCCCAAGGAAGCCTCGATACCTCATATATTTCATGAAGTGCAAGTCCTAGTTCCTCCACCGGAGTGAAGAAGGTCCCGGTCTGGGTATTAAACATCTCCAGGAGCGCAAGGAACATATGCATGTTGATGTCGACGCCCGCCAGGGTGGCACGGATAGCGGCAGTCAGCCCAATCTCCCTGGGTTCGGTTCAAAACTTCGTCAGAATCTAGAGTGTCAGCTTGTCCCACTTGGATACATAATAACACCAGCCCTCTACTTGAAATTCACCCTTCGGGTATGACCGCTTCGATGACAGCATACGATTAACGAAAGTCGAAGCACCAAAGGCAAAAGTATCGGCAGGGACGTCGCTATAAATACTCACAGGACGCAGAGTTTGCCAGGTGAAAGAAGACCCAGCCCGTGTGGCGACCAAAATATCCCTCTGGTTCGAGGTAGCATCGATCCTGATGGTGCCCGCCACCGCTCCCCCTTGAGAAGGAGTTAGCTTCCACGTCATCCTTCTCTTGGAAGCGAGACGACAGAAAGCTGTCAAAGGCCATTGACGCTCGAGCTGCTTCATGAACATGTGCACCCCTTTGGCTGAGAAGAACCAATCTTCCTTGATCCTCAACACCTTCACTTCGGTAGAAGTGAGGCGATCCCCGAACAAGAACTCAGGCTTCAGGAAAGTCTCATTACCAGGAACGGTAGATTGCAAACTGTTATGCTCCTTCATCCGTTGGAGGAATACATAATGTTGTTCCCCGATTTGGGTCATTCTCTCGGAAGGCTGATCCAGCAGGATGGCAGCTCAGGCAGGATTTATCACCTCCTCGTTATAGTCAACTCCCATATGACAAAGAACAGTGTCCAGAAGTACTTCATTCAAAAGCGGGACTGTCATCGAAACTTGCGATTAGGGAAAGATGACAAAGACTTAGATATGTTAAAACAACAAAAAAATTGGAGCCTTATTCTCATCAGAAGCGCACGCACTGAACCAAGGCTCAGGTGCATCTGAAAAGAAGCTTCAGCGCATCATGAGGACTCGAAGTCCATGCGCGTCAGCAAGAAGCTTCAGTGCATCATCAGGACTCGAAGTCCATGTGCGTCAGCAAGAAGCTTCAGCGCATCATCAGGACTCGAAGTCCATGAGCGTCAGCAAGAAGCTTCAGCGCATCATCAGGACTCGAAGTCCATGCGCGTCAGTAAGAAGCTTCAGCACATTATCAAGACTCGAGGTCCATGCACATCAGCGTATATGAGTCCTAAAAAGATTTTTCTTCTCAAGTACAAAAAGATACGGCAAAGAATGACAAACCCACTAATCACCGCCGGCCGAACGTCGACGGGCGTCCTAGGGACATCATCAACATCGGCCTTCGCAGGCTCTTTTCCTTTGCTTCATCCTCGGCCAGCACCACCACGAGGAGTTTTGGGAGCTATCTCGTAAAAAGAAGTTAGGGTTTTCTGAAAGAAGAACTCTAAAGAAGAAGAAAGCAAAGAGAAGAAGAACTCTCTCTCTCTCCATCAGACGCCTATTAATAGGCTTGGGCATATGCAGAAACCGATGAAGAGTGACGTCAGCTACCGCTTGAGGTTCTGCAAAATAATAAATGCAAATAATCCAAAAAGATCATCATTAATCTTTTTGTTTATTTCGAAGCGTTATCATTTGCATTTAAAACTGAGATGAGCATACGCCTCATCACAGATGCACGGAGCAATCATGCGCCCCGAACAGTCATGCGCCCCATTGAAGACACCATCATGCTTCTTATTCAAAGTATTCCAAAACTTGACAAAAAGTTTTGAAAACTTTGAAGGGGTTCTTGTAGAAGCATAGAATTTCAGGCGCATCTATAGGCCAGAATTCCTATACGCTTAACACTACTCAAACATGCGCTAGGGATCTCAAACGAAGTACTTGGCACAGCAAAGGACAGCAAAAGTATAGACATCAAAAGAAGATTTTTATTTCATATAAAAATCTATTACATATTTAAAGAAATGCTTTACAAAGGAGAACTTCTACAAAAAGAAAGATCCTAAGACTACAGCCAGGCGCAGCAAGGGCCATGCGCCCCATGCCAGGCGCATCATCCGTCATGCGCATCTCTCCAGCGTCTCAGTCAGACACGTCTCTTCAGCGTCTCAGATAGGCGCATCACGAAGTCTCAGCACATGCACTCTACTTCGACCCGATCAAGTGCTTCGGCTAATGAAGCATTTATTGAGCAGAACAAGGGTGGGCGACCAACCCCACTCTAGCTGGAGAAAGAGCTCTCCAAAGCCCAAGGAAGAGGAGAGCACCGTAATTCCGATCTACGGCTTTTCCAGCATAACGGGGACGGGACTCGAGCATCCCGATCTTTGGATGCAACAGGCACCTTCGGCCTGCATCAGAAGCCCGCGATCCCGATTTTTGGATGTAACAGTCACCTTCACAAGTGTGTGTACGAAGATAACTCGTTACATCTTCACCCTTGGGAGCGTCTTGTCAACAGACTGTACTCGAGCAAAGAAATTCATCTTCATTCGGGAAGACGAGAGAAAACGAGAAGCAAACTCTCTCCATGCTGCTATTTATAGGCCGGACAAATCAAACCCATGCGCCAAGTGGCAGGCTCTACGAATCCCGTGCAATAAATTTGTATTTATGGTGATGAACTTGACCCCTCGAATTCAGCCAAGTCAAAACGGCTATTTAAAGCACCCGAAGAACTCAACAAGCGGACCAATGAAAGATGCGTCAAGCAACAGATACGCCGGTCAGATACCGCGTATCATACAGATGCGCCCCACGCATCCCTATGCGTCTAGTGGAACGCAGATCAATGCGCCCACTCAAAAGCCCATCTTCTGTCAAGAACATTAAATGCTGAAGTCTGATACGATAGCAGCCATGCCTCGATGACAGAGCAGTAATAGCTTTTACAGAAAATGAAGCGTCACTGACGTCAGCATCATCATTACTTTCCACTGACGGTTACCAGCCACGTGGTCGATCAACTATTTGCATGCGCCTCAAAAGCCATGCGTCCAGACTGGTTCGTGACTCCTGATGGTTATGAGCCAAAGTCTTCTCATGTGCCCAATCCCAGACGCATCCTGTCAGATCACTCCCTACCAAATTTGAGATCTTTGAGCTACGGATATGCGCCACGTGTCCTTTGACTCAGTTCAGCCTATGAAGGGTTGCTAACCACCCAAGATCTCAGCAACTAAAGAATCCTCTTAGCTGCCATGTGCCAGCTCACAAATGCAGCAGGAAGGATTCAACCCACAAGTCATGGCGCATCATCCATGTGCCCCCCTCCTCTCTCGCGCAGCTCCAGCCACGTGGCGTTCCTACGACCAGGCGCATCCGACATATGCATGCATGAGCAGCCAGCCTGCAAGCTATAAATAGAGGGATCATTTCCTTCTTCCAGACAGGAAGACATATACAGACATACACAGTCAAAGACAGACGTAACCAAATCATCAGAGTTACAGAGATGCATATAGAGATCGAAAGAGACACTCAACGTCTTCTTCTCCTCTGCAAGCTTTGGCACCCAGAGCAACCCAGACCTTCAGAGAACCGAAAACCGTCGTCAAATCATCAACGGAGTCAACGCATTACCACTCGCTCCATCGACACAGGACCCAGATAAAAACAAAAGTGTACTCCTAGGACTACATCTAAGTCCTACATTGTAACACTGTTATGTTTATAATTGAAATTGTAATTCAAAGATTTTAATGGCAAACAGTCGTCTATAGCCTCTGCAAAACTTTTAGGCTCTCTTTCGTCAGTCAGCAACACATACTTACCCTGTGAGTATCTTGTAGATGGTCAATGCCCTTTGTCGTTCTTCATCAACGGAACCACTGGTGCTGGCTGTATATTAACAGCCTCCTCTCCTTCAGGAACTACCTCCTCAGTATGCTTATCCTCCTGAGGGTTATACTGACCACCATCAGCAGGCTGATGATCATGGTTGGGAATAACTCCATATATTGGCTCCTCCATAACTGAATCATCTGTGATGCCCTCTAGAAACTGCTCCAAGCAAAATAACTCTAAGTCATGCAATTCTTCAGCCTCAGTCGACATCTCGAAATCCTGAGTATTTGTCATGGTCTGATATCCTCGACGAATACTATGTCCCTGTTTCTGTAGATCTTTCTTTCCATAGGGTCGTAGAGTCTATAGCCAAACTCATCCTGACCGTACCGACAAAGACGCACCGCCTCATCTTCGGCTCAACTTTGGATCTCTCATTCTTCGGTACATACACGAAGGCGTTATAACTAAACACTCGCTGGTGATTGTATGACGGCTTTTTGTCATACCATACTTTGTCAGGCATATCATCCTTCAAAGGAGCACTAGGAGATAAATTAATAGTATAAGTAGCTGTGTAAAGTGCCTCACCCCCGACAAGTTTGCTTTTGATAGCAAACAAACAGTATCCTATTCATGCGCTCCACTATACCGTTGAGCTGCAGTGTCTTTGATGGAGTCTTCTGGTGTCGTATCCCTTTCTATTTATAATAATCATTAAAGAGATTGATGTATTCGCCGCCATTGTCAAACTGAACACATATTAGCTTCTTTTCTGTCTCCCTTTTAACAGAGACCTGAAACTCTTTGAAAGTGGGCAGCACCTGATCCTTGGTCCTTAAGGTGTCGCTAATATGTGATATTCTGGTAGTGAACTTTCCTAGAACAATCATCAATAAACGTCAAAAAATAAGAAGCACCATAAATGGACTTTACCTTCATAGAACTGCAGACATCCGAGTGAATCAACTCGAGCATCGTTGGCTTCCTCAAACTTGGGTGAAAAGACACCCTATTTTGCTTTTCTACCAAACAGTACGTGCATCTCTCTAATTTTGTAGAGTTTAGCCCTGGAATCACCTTCCTATTCACCAAGTAGCTCATCCACTTCTCGCTGATATGGCTGAGCCGCATGTGCTATAACTCGGTAGGCGCATCACTGAGTGCGTTCACCTCATGTGTCCTTTATGTGCTCCCCTCACAATAGTAGAGTTCGGACATCTTGCTTCCTCTAGCAATCACCATCAAACCTCTGGAAAGCTTCCACTGATCATTTCCAAAGTCATTGAGGAAACCCTCGTCATCCAACCTTCCAACCAACACCAGGTTGAAACAGATATCAGAGATATGACAGACATCTTTGAGAACAAGAACTATACCCGACATTGTCCTCACAAGTGCATCTCCAATGGCAACCATTTTTGACACATCTCCATTGCCTATCGTCAATCCTCCACAGCCGCCTGTCGTGTAAGTAGCAAATAGTACCCTGTTGTGAGACACGTGCACTGAAACACCCGAGTCTACCAGCAAAAAATTGTCATCGCAGATGTGGTTCATGACAACCTCGTCACCTATGATGATCACATCACCTCCATGTGTAACAACCCACTCCGCCCTAACAGAACGCCGATTCAAATGGCATGTGCAACGACTCAAATGAATCGTTGACTCGAAGAGTTGCGTCGACCCGATGCAGTATCGATGCCAATCGATGCAAGTGTTAAGTTGGCCCTTCAAGAAGAATCCAGACTTAGACTTTCAAAGGCGCGCTCGGAGTCTCGCTCGGCCGATGCGATCATCACTAAGGTGGGTTGCTCCGATGAACCTGTCTTTGCTTAGCCTAGACACATAATAATACGAACAATATTGCTAGAATCGCTAGGCGATAACACCGTGCATGCTAATAAAATGACGCAATGCACCTAGCTAAGGGAATAATTCCATCTTATATGCTTGTATAGAACATGGAAAAAAAACTTTAAAAATATGCGAACTCTCGTATCGTACTCCACGCTCGTGCAAATATACAGCTTACATGTCAAGTAGATTTACTTGTGCGTTCAATTATGAACGAAAGGCTTGTCACTTAGAATCGTATCACAACTTGAGACATGAAACAATGAATGGTTCACTAAAATGAGAGGAAAACTATCAACATAGTCATTCCGAATATAGCAATGGGAACATTGAAAGGCTTTGGACCGATGGATCGCCAAGGAGGTTCCCGCACAGGGAGTTGTATAATGTATGAATGAACGAATAAGTGAATGAAGGAATCAACGAATGAATGAATAAATACGTGGATGAATCAATGAACGAATGAACAAATGAAAGAAAGAAAAGAATGAATGAAAGAAAGAAAGAAAGAAAGAAAGAAAAGAAGGATTAGCGACAGGTATGACGGGGACGTGTAATGGGGCTCGCTACCTGCGCTGTACGGATGATGCCGCCAACCTAGTCGGTAATCGACAATCTCACAGACAGCCTATGGCTCAAAGACAGCCGTTAAGTTAATAATGACAAGATAATACGAAATGGTCGCGGACAACCCACTCGTATACGGGGGGAGAAATGATTAAGGATTCCAAGGTAACGATCAACGACATCGTGGCCGGCCGAGGCGGAATCATGGCTTACGGGCAGATTGGGTGCAGGCTTGGCCACCCAAGAGACGTAAGGTCGGGTATATCAAAAGACTATCAAGGTGTACCAGACGATCATGCTTGATAGGTGAGAATACCAAGAGGAGTAAATGTCCAAATGGCTTGTGGTGCCAGCGACTAGTAAAAATAGATTAAGTTGGCTCGATTGCGACAATCCACGTGTGAGACCTTGCATTAAAACAAGTAATCTGACTAAGTTGAACAAGCTAAGTTACTGACTGTAACATATCTGAACAACGTTTAAGTATAACACAAACTAACAAGTTGAGTAGGTTGAACAATTGAATAACTGAATGAACATTCAACAAAGCTTGATGATAACATACTTGACAACTCGATTACTTCGTCCACTTGAGGCATCCACTTGAGGCAGGAACATGCCCTTGACACTTTTGAATACTTATGCAAATTTTGTTAAGTTGTTACGTATGATAATGTTAGCTAACTTAGTTTACCTTGAACAGAAAAAATCATACGGTAAGTATTATAAGTTGCGCATGTTATTCTTATGCGACACTTGACATCGATAACACGAGATAGGCTTTAAATCATATGCCATAAAACTGATCCTAAGCCAAGATTAGTAAGACAATAACTGATAGATGGTGCACAAAAGTAAAATGAACGTGTTTGGTAATAATAGCAAGTGGGCGGGCTAGCCTCCTTACCAGTGCATAACAATGTACTGATAACCAAATAGTCTGCTTGTAGGGTACGAAAGAACCTCGTCGGGTGCGGAGACTTCCCTCGAACGTGCTAAGGTGAAGAGCTAACTCTGGAGCCTTGAAGCGTTGTAAAGGAACTGAAGTACCATATACAGACATAATGTATTGGAACATCGTCATAAATTATTCCATCTTGTAAGCCACTTGGCATGCCTTTTATGCTTCAAAGAGAGAGAACTTGAGCAATTTGTAATCTCGGCTTAGCGCCGCTTGTAATACTTCTTGAATATCAATAAAGACTATTGAGTTTCTTTCAATTTGTGTTCATTTACTTTCTGCTACAAACGGGGACACTCTGTGCAAATCTGTGGCCTAGCTTTAATCGACCATTTCAGGACTTGGCCCTGCATGAGGGCAACCTAGGCTCGTGCGACATTATGCCTTAGCGAGGACGATTGCTCCTACGGGACCGGGGTGTGACAGATTGGTATCAGAGCACGGCTTTACGTCCTTGGACTTTATTTTGATTCTCTCAGTTTTGAAAGCTCATTTGGAAGTAAAAGAAGTGTACGCTCTCTCTCGTTGTGCCGTAGGATGTTCCATACAATAAGTCTAATATTTTTAAAAGCTCGTCCAAGTATTCGGTTGAACGGAATCGAGATGCTAAGGCCTTTGTGCCAAACTATGTCGGACTTGAGTTGGAAGGAACCCATGCTAAAAGTTAGCAAATGTTATGCATGTCTAAATGACCTGACGTTGACAATAGCGAACGAGTGTACGAGACCGAAGTATAGTTTGAACGGGACGACTATACACACAGTCTTTTGCGAGTATTGCGCACCAGACCTTCAGGTGCGAACGAGTTTGCGAACGAGATTGACTATCTCTCGGACAAGAATTAGTTGGACTTATAGTCTATATCAATAGAGACGCTATCGGACCAACGTTAAGACGAACACGGGGAATGGTTATTAGATTTTAAGGAACAGACGAACGTATATTTGAACGTATCGATTATGAATTGAATGATCATTTCCAGGATTTATAGAATGACTTTATCCCGAGTGGTGTATGCGATAGTCTCGAAGAAGAATAAGAGTGAGTATTGGCGATTAGTCGAGTGGCTCGAACCCTGAGTGGTATATAGACGTGTTAGAAATTATTCAAGCAAAATTAAGGATTTACGGGTATCAACGAGTGTATCAGCAAGCGATGTTATCGCAAAGCCTTAGAACGAGTAACGCTTAGATGGTCGTAATTTCGAGAGTCTCAAATGAGATATCGTTCGGACGATTTATGAATGTGTAGTACAAATTATGAAACAGTTGAATAGAGATTCGGAATGATAAAATGAATGGATGTCTTGGTCGAGAAAACTTGGTGGATCACATGTGCAATTTTGGAATAGTCGAATAAAGTGAAACTTGAGTTGAGGTAATATACTCATAGACAAGATTAAAAATAGCACGACTGGAAGATAACATGCATGAACGTTGGTTTGAAGATACGAAGAATGACTAAGGATTTAGAAATAATGTTGCTCAATGACTTGAGTTAGCATGGAACAATGCAAATTGAGGAATTAAGTTGCATGACTTGGATTTTATTGCAAAGGAAGATCGTCAGGTTTTGTACGTCATCGATGGTATTGATGCATATCAAAGATTAATGTACAATAACTTAGGGTTACTCTGGTTCGATGAATGATGAACGTGTTAAAAGTTATTATTTCAATGGATGTTAGGCTTAGAATTTTGGTAGAAAGGAATGTTTGGATGAAAATTGAAGTGTCTTGATTGTTCGTCGATAACCACAATGTCAACGATCTTGTCTTGTGCGAGCGTAACTCCAGCCTCGTACATGCGTTACGTCGGACTTGGTGCGATTATTCTGCGTGAGCATTAGCATGGTGATTGATGTCCAGTGAGAATGATCAACTCGAATAACAGGTCGTGGCAATTTAGATTGCTTCGACTTGTGGTTTGAAGCGAAGGTGAATTTGAGGATGGTTCGGACTTGTGATTGATGATTAAGTAAACTTGAGTATTAAGTAGACCCAATCTGCGTATCGAGAATGAATTAGTATAGACTCAATGCTAGAGTTACGTCCCGATGAGGATGATTATCTTACGGAAAGTTGATATGGTGATTTCATGTCCACCGTGGATAATCAAACTTGCGTGAGATTAGGGTGTGACATATTGCAATACTAGACGACCTTGTGATCGACTATGTGAATTGGATAGAATGGATATGTGAATTATATCAAACATATTTAAAAAGATAGACTACAACAATTGCTAGTTTGGATGTACGATATTGATATGCTGAGGGTTTGGTTGAGGAGAACCTATCATATGATGACTTTGTTGAACGAACTCAGAACCTGTGTGAAGAATGTCTTGATGCAAATAGGATGAACACTGCTTGATATTTAGAAATTGAGTGCAACGAGCTTGGGTAGAGTATCCCCTATGAACGAATAATGGTTTGACCATAGGATTGAGACGAACGTCGTACAACGATTTTGCACGATGAACCAAGAACTTGACTTGTAACTATGACCTTGTGAGCTGACCTAGCGTATAGGTAGACAAACCTATGTCGAGTGATTAAACCAGTGTGACCGACTTTAGAGTATCGTCTGGACGGACGATAGATCTGGGACAACAAGACTTAGAGTTATGACGTGGAACTGGGAGTGTGCGCCAACGACAATGATTTTAGCCCCAAACGAAGTGAACGATAGAAATCAGGGATGAGCAAGTGTCACGCCCCAATACCAAAATACGGAGACGGACTAGGCCAGCTACTCCATATGAGGTATACAAACATCATACGGCGATCATGGCTGCCAAGAGACAAGGGGGTGCATGCTACATTCAAGTCTCCTATGGTCACACAGAACATCTATGTCTCAATCATTCAAGCAAGAAAAACATCAATTAATGAACATTTGAGATAAAGCGGTAAGGCGTCCCTGACGCTTCATCAGAATGATCATAAGGATCTAGCTTTATAAGTTAGCTAGCCCAGGGAGTCAAAAGGTACAAAATTGTATTCAGCAGCAGTCTGATTTAATTACAATTATGCAAAGACAAAATGTCTAGATTAGCCGGCTAAACAGGTGTCGGTGGCTAAACGCCAGAACATAAGTAAGATACTAGAGTGGTGGAGAAGAAACCCACTCGAGTCCCCCGCCAGCCATGCTTCTAGTATGCACCATTGACGTCAGGGAAGAAGGTCGGATTCTCAGGCTCTGCTACGTGATCTGGCCAAACAAAACTAGCGGGGTCAGCCCCGAATAGCAAGTACCACAAGGGAGCACGAAAGAGTGAGATAAAACCCAAGCATAAAATAATAGTACAAATAATTATAATAATAAGCATCCGGTCGTAACCTCGGTCCACAGCCTGTCCTAGCACGATAGACCAACCCAACAACCAAACAAGGACATGGGTTGGACCGCGCACCATGACAGTCCATGTCCCTCGGTTACTAACGGAAGGCTCAAGCACAGTCAAGTCATTTTCCAAGCGGCCATTCAATCCTGCGGCTTTCTATATTTGGCAGAGTTATCCCCGATGTACTGATTAAAAGGAATCCTCAGATCGTGTCAACCAAACAGGGCTAGCCAAACCATAAGACATATAACACTTTGATTATGCACCAGTCCCCCGGAGGGCTACCGCGCTAAAACATTTAACACATAGCTAGTAGGAGTCGGATATAGCTATTCGCTATAGGCGAATGAAACCATATCCGTGGCGGCCAACCCGACACGTCAGGTCTGGGCCTGGGGTGGCTAGTATGGCACGATCTCGGGATTCTTCCCACCTAATGCATCTATCAAGTTAGTTGCCTAGGTAATTCCTAGGTTATACTCAGAGTTCACATGTCGTGGTCACATGTTCACTCCTCTAGATGTCGTATATTGTACGAGTACCCCAAGAGTCATACGTATGTACCTCCTTCTTGGTGTAATACAACACACAATACATACCATGTCATTGCTACTGACTATTGCTATGTAAATGCTGGACTCTTGGAGGTACTGGAAGGTATCACGTAGGAACACATAGCACATAGGATAGCACCTCGGTGCTCTCATAGATTGTACCTCGGTACAAACATAGGGATATCCAGCCATCACACAGGTAGTCAGCTCGGAAATAAGGACTAAGACACAAGGGAACAGGCGGCTGAGGCCCATACGGCCAACGCTCATGCGGCTAGGAAAGCAGGGGCTCCTGCGGCTGAAAGAAAAGGGCGCATGCGGTTATGGACAGCAGGCCTATGTGGCTGGAAGATGGGGTATTATACGGCCAAGAACCAACAAGCATATGCGGCAATGACCATACGGCTAAGGCCTATACAGCTAGGGAAGGGAATGGCTCATGCGGCTTAGGGAAGAACCAAGTTCATACGGCCAGGGTTAAGGAGTCTTATGCGGCTGAAGAAAGAACGGGCATATACGGCCAGGGAAAAAAGCGCATGCGACTGAAGAAAGAACGGGCATATGCGGCCAGGGAAAAAAGCGTATGCGGCTGGAAAAAGAACAGGGCGCATGCGGCTGGGAAATACGAGCGTATACGGCTGAGTCAAGCCATGCGGCTGAAGAAGCAGAAGTCCATGCGGCTGAAGGACTCATGCGGCTGAAGAAAAAGAAGTCCATACGGCTACGAAATATGCGGCTGCGAGTGCTTATGCGGCTGCGAATTCTCATGCGACTGCAATTGCTCATGCGGCCAGGGCACTATTCATCGTCCCTGCTAGATCCATCACAGACAAACCTAGGAGATGTCCAAATATTATTTTGGCCATAACTTCCTCAAAACAAGTCGAAATCTAACTTTTCAAAGGTTAAAATTGAATAGAATCAAATTTCCTACAACATAGGGCCATTAGTTTTAGAAAATAGCCAAGTTTGATAGATCAAAACCATAAAAAAAATCCTTGAAACCCTATTTTTAGGAACTTAGATCTACACAAATCTAGCCAATAAAATCAAAATTTCAAGAACTAAACTTGTAGAGGAAGAGGTGAAGAACAATATAGATAAAAATACCAAGGAGAAACCAAGAATTAAAATAAATGCACAAATCTCCACTTTTGAGCAAGTTGTACTTGTCTATGGGCGGTGGTTGAGGGAAATAAATTTGGAAGTGTGAATGAGGAGAGAGAGGGAGGAAGAGAATATATATAGGGATTGGCTTAAGAAAACTCTAATCCCTAATCTCTATCCATTCCACTAATGACAAACTTAAAAGCTACATGCAACCATTAATAAATAATAAACAGAATTATACACGTGCTAAATACTGACACCGTATACATAATTCATGAAAGAATATGTATATCGGGATCGGGGAGTGACATCTCTATCCTCCTTAGAAAAATTTCGTCCTCGAAATTTTAGCCAAAACAAAGATAGAGATATCCGGGCATGCAAGGTGCAATTACAATCTACGCAAGCAACCTATCATTGGCAACCATTGATCATACATTTCAAAATTTACCAAAGCATGAGGAGAAACATACCTTCCGAGTCGAACAAGTGCGGATACGGAGATTTAATCTCGTCCTCGCGCTCCTAGGTAGACTCTTCCGGAGAGTGATGGCCCTAAGCGACACGGACAAGAATAATAGTCTGGTTCTTGAGCACCTTCTCTCGCCGGTCCAAAATAGACACGGGTTGTTCCTCGTAAGTTAGGTCGGTACCAGCGACTAACTCCGAATGGTCAAGGACATGACTCGGATCCGGGACATACCCACGCAACTGAGATACATGAAATACGTCATGTATGCCAGATAGTGAGGAAGGAAGCGAAAGTCGATAAGCAACATCGCCTACCCGAGCGAGAATCTCAAAAGGACCAACGAATCTCGGACTAAGCTTTCCTCGGGTTCCAAATCTAATGACACCCCGAGTCGACAAAATCTGCAGAAACACTTGGTCACCGACACCAAACTCTAGAGACCTACGGTGCTGATCTGCCCAGTGGCGGTGTCTGTCTTGCGCGACTCGAAGCCGCTCTCTGATCAACTTGACTGCTTCCATGGTCTACGTGATCATCTCTGGTCCCAACAATTTTCATTTTCCCACATTATCCTATGCCCGAGGGGACCTGCACTTCCTTCCATATAATGATTCAAACGGTGCCATCTGTATGCTTGCCTGATAACTATTATTGTAAGAGAACTCCACTAAATGAAGATGATCTTCCCAAGTTTCGTCGAAGTCTAAAGTATAAGCCCGTAACATATCTTCTAAGGTCTGAATGGTTCTCTCTGATTATCTATCTGTTTGCGGATGATAGGCTGTACTGAACCTCAACTTGGTACCCAAACTTTGATGCAAACTCTGCCAAAAGTGAGAGGTGAACCGTGTGTTCCGATCTGATAATATATTGACTGGAACACCATGCTGCCTCACAACCTGCTTCATATACATTTCTGCCAACTGCTCAGTAGACTTCCCTACTCTGAAAGGAAGGAAATGCACAACCTTCATGAGCCGATCCACGATTACCCAAACTGTATTTCGGCTGGTCGGAGATCTGGGTAAACCGGTCACAAAGCCCATCGTGATGTGCTCCCACTTCCACTCTGGAATAGGAAGCGGCTGCAACAATCATGCTGGTCTCTGCTGCTCTGCCTTCACTTGCTGACATACCAAATATCTGGATACAAACCTCGCTATCTCCCTCTTCATGCCATTCTACCAAAAGTGTTGTTTCATATCCTGGTACATCTTTGTGCCTCCGGGATGAATGGAATAAGGAGAACTATGAGCTTCTGGCATAACTTCATGTCGAAGGTCTCCACCTGGTACACAAAGATGGTTTTCGAACCTAAGTGTTCCATCCTCATGGATTACTAACTCCTGCATGAGACCTGACTCACACTCTGATCGAAGCTTCTGGATTCGTGGATCCTCTGCCTGGACTGCTCTGATCCTCTCTACTAAAGTGGACTGAATCTGCAAACTGGCCATAACTCCTGTATCTTGCGGCAAGATCACTTCAATTCCCATTTTCTGAAGATCTTCCAAAATATGCCTCTGCGTTGTTAGAATGAATACACCACCTCTCCTGCTCAAGGCATCTCCTACCACATTCGCCTTGCCAGGATGATACTGAAGATTTACATCAAAGTCTTTCAGTAATTCCAACCATCTCCTCTGCCTCATGTTCAGGTCCCTTTGGGTAAACACATACTTTAAGCTCTTATGATCAGTGTAAATCTCCACTCGATCCCCATATAAGTAGTGTCTCCATAACTTAAGCAAAAACACTACTGCTGCTAATTCTAGGTCGTGAGTCAGATAGTTCTTCTCATGATCTCGAAGCTGTCAAAATGCATATGCTATCACCTTACCATGCTGCATCAATACACATCCAAGCCCCTTCCCGGATGCGTCATAATACACTGTAAACCCTCCCGATCCTACCGGAAGGGTCAAGATCGGGGCTGAGATTAATCTCTTCTTCAGCTCTTCAAACGATGCCTAACACTCTGCTGACCAACCAAACTCTACATCCTTATACGTCAAACACGTCAAGGGTGCCGAAATCCTGACGAAGTCTGCCACGAACCTCCGGTAGTAACCTGCCAATCCCAAGAAACTACGCACTTCTGCTATCGTCTTCGGAACTAGCCAATTCTCCACTGCCTCAACCTTCTTCGGGTCTACTGACACTCCTGCTCCAGAAATAATATGTCCCATGAACAAAATATGATCCAACCAAAACTCACATTTATTAAGCTTCGTATAAAGTTGATGCTCCCTCAAGGTCTGCAAAACTGTACGAAGATGTTTCTCATGTTCCTCCTCACTACTGGAATAGACGAGGATATCATCTATAAACACTCTACAAACTTATCCAAATAGGGCAGAAAGATACGATTCATCAAATCCATAAATACTGCTGGGGCATTAGTCAGTCCAAATGGCATTACCAGAAACTCATAATGCCCATACCGTGATCTAAATGTTGTCTTAGGTATGTCCTGCTCCCGGACCCTCACTTGATAATATCCAGATCGAAGATCAATCTTAGAGAATATGCAAGCCTTACTCAATTGATCAAACAAGTCATCAATCCTTGGTAACGAATACTTGTTCTTCACGGTTACTGTATTCAACTGCCAATAATCAACGCACGTTCGCGTCGATCCATCCTTCTTGGGTACTAAAATCACTGGTGCTGCCCAGGGCGATTTATTGTCTTGGATAAATTGCTTCGCCTTCAGTTCTTTTTCATGCTGGTATAACTTGTCCAACTCTGACTGCGATATCCTGTAAACTCTACCGACTTTAGGCTCAATTCCAGGATTCAGCTCAATACAAAACTCTACATCTCTCACTGGTGGTAAACCTGGAAGCTCATCTAAAAATATATCAACAAACTCTCTGACTACTCTTGGAATTTGCTCCTGCTCTGTCAATACTTCTATAATGACGCCCTTGGGTCGATCCTCCAATGATCGAGCAAAGACAAACTCCTCAACGCTAGGTACATTAAATACTACCATGCCTTCCCGACAATCTATCGTCGCATGACTGTCTCTCAACCAGTCCATGCCTAGGACAACGTCAAAGTTGCCCATAGGAAACTCAATCAAAGATGCGGGCAATAATCGCCCACTCACTACGACTGGACACGCTAAGCACACTCTGCTAACTCCTACGATCCCATTAACATTGAGTATATTCATCCTCTCTGGTAATGCCTCGAATTCCAATCCAATACATGTCACAAATTGTGCAGATATAAAAGAGTGGGTAGCCCCCGAATCAAACAATGCTACTGCAGGAAAAGAGGTAACAGAAATATTACCTGCAATAACGTCGCCTGAAGCTAGCGCATCCTCCAGTGATAAGGTAAAGGCCTGGCCCTGGCCTTGCTGAGCTCCCTCCTGCTGCCTTCCTCGACCATACTGTCGCTGCGGTCTCTACGGGCCTTCCTGATTATGTGTCTGGCGAAACATCTGAGTCTGCGTTGGTAGACGCTGGGCTAGCGGCCTTACGGCCAATGTTGGTCCTCTGTTCGGTGTTGCCCCTGGAGCTGGCAATGTCGGAAACTGCTGAACTGGCCCTCCTGGCCTCTACATCATAGGACAATAGGCAATCCTGTGATATGGACAGCCATACCTCATGCATAACCCATTAGCCGAATGACACACATCCCTAGTGTGCCCTTCCTTACCACAGTAAGTACATCCAATGGGCGGCCCATGGCGCTGCTGCTGGTTCCTCTGCTGCTGATGCCGAACAGGTGCTGTTATCTATGATACCGCCGTCCTCCGCGATGCTCTTGACTCATGAATACGGATCCCGGGTGCTGGCGCCGATGTTCGCTGCACTGCTCCTCCGCCCCTGCTCTGGGAATGAGACCTCTTCTGGCCCCATGTCTTGTCACCAACCTTTGTTGAGTGAGTTCATGCCTCCGAGCTGCCGTTAAAATGGCATCAAAAGTCTGATAGTCATGTCCTTCTACTAGCTGTAGAATCTCCAAATGAAGTTCCTGCTGGAACCTCATAGCCTTCTCGGGCTCTATAGCTACCATTGTCGGTGCAAACCGACTCAGTCTGCAGAACTTCGATGCATATCCATCCACCGTCTTTCCAGCCTGCTTGAGACTGATAAATCTCTGTTGTAGCTCATACCGCGCTACTACGCCAAAGTACTTGGCCTTGAATCTGGTACGGAAGCTATCCCAGGGAACAAGATGCCTCAGTCCAACCTCTTCTGATGCCCACCAATCGCGGGCAAGATCCTGAAGTATCAGTCTGACCTGGTCAACCTTCTCTTCCGCTGGAACCTTTGCTGCGGTCAATATGCCTCAGTATCCTGAAGCCATGCATCCGCCGTGATGGCGTCCTACGTGCCGTCAAAATATCTTAGGTTGAGTCGACAAAACCTCTCCGATGCTTCCGAATCATTCCTGACACTTCTCTCAAGGGCTAATTGTAACCCCTCGTTTAGTAGCACATTCTGTTCCTGCTGTCGGGTCTGTTGTTGTTGATGGGCTGCCACATGTCACTGCTGAGTGGCCAGGAATCCCCGGATGACCTCCAGGAGTGCTGTAGCATCAGGTACTGGCATTGCTGCCGGCACTGCTGGGGGTGCAGGAGTTTCTAGAACCTGCGGTTCCACTGGCTCTGATATTACTTCCACTCGGATCTGGTCAGGAGAATGTATTCCTTTCGGTTGCTGCCCCGTCGAGCCATGCTCTACTGGATGTTCCTCCATGTTGGCCTCACCAGCTACTGAGAAAGAAGTACCCCTATATGGAAAGGTACATGATATTAATTATCAGGACGAGGAGGATTCGAGGATGCAATTCAAGATATCAATCAAGGTGAGAAAAGAGAAATCGAGGTAAGGGAATCAAAGGGAACGAGTTTGATTGAGACTCATATAATAGTAACACGCCACAAGTCTAAAAATCAGACCTGCATGGGCTACCAATAAAACCTTGTCGCGCCCCTGTACCAAAATACGGAGACAGACTAGGCCAGCTACTCCATATGAGGTATACAAACGTCATACGGCGATCGTGGCTGCCAAGAGACAAGGGGGTGCATGCTAAATTCAAGTCTCCTATGGTCACACAGAACATCTATGTCTCAATCATTCAAGCAAGAAAAATATCAATTAATGAACATATGAGATAAAGCAGTAAGGCGTCCCTGACGCTTCATCAGAATGATCATAAGGATCTAGCTTTATAAGTTAGCTAGCCCAGAGGGTCAAAAGGTACAAAATTGTATTCAGCTGCAGTCTGATTTAATTACAATTATGTAAAGACAAAATGTCTAGATTAGCCGGCTAAACAGGTGCCGGTGGCTAAACGCCAGAACATAAGTAAGATACTAGAGTGGTGGAGAAGAAACCCACTCGAGTCCCCCGCCAGCCATGCTTCTAGTATGCACCATTGACGTCAGGGAAGAAGGTCGGATCCTCAGGCTCTGCTACGTGATCTGGCCAAACGAAACCAGCGGGGTCAGCCCCGAATAGCAAGTACCACAAGGGAGCACGAAAGAGTGAGATAAAACCTAAGCATAAAATAATAGTACAAATAATTATAATAATAAGCATCTGGTCGTAACTTCGGTGCACAGCCTGTCCTAGCACGATAGACCAACCCAACAACCAAACAAGGACATGGGTTGGACTGCGCACCATGACAGTCCATGTCCTTCGGTTACTAACGGAAGGCTCAAGCACAGTCAAGTCATTTTCCAAGCGGCCATTCAATCCTGCGGCTTTCTATATTTGGCGGAGTTATCCCCGATGTACTGATTAAAAGGAATCCTCAAATCGTGTCAACCAAATAGGGCTAGCCAAACCATAAAACATATAACACTTTGATTATGCACCAGTCCCCCGGAGGGCTACCGCGCTAAAATATTTAACACATAGCTAATAGGAGTCGGATATAGCTACTCGCAATAGGCGAATAAAACCATATCCGTGGCGGCCAACCCGACACGTCAGGTCTGGGCCTGGGGTGGCTAGTATGGCACAATCTCGGAATTCTTTCCACCCAATACATCTACCAAGTTAGTTGCCTAGATAATCCCTAGGTTATACTCATAGTTCACATGTCGTGGTCACATGTTCACTCCTCTAGATGTCGTACATTGTACGAGTACCCCAAGAATGAATTAGTACTAGCTCATGGAGTCATACGTATGTACCCCCTTCTAGGTGTAATGTAACACACAACACATACCACGTCATTGCTATCGACCATTGCTATGTAAATGCTGGACTCTTGGAGGTACTGGCAGGTATCATGTAGGAACACATAGCGCATAGGATAGCACCTCGGTGCTCTCATAGATTGTACCTCGGTACACACATAGGGATATCCAGCCATCACATAGGTAGTCATCTCAGAAATGAGGACTAAGACACAAGGGAACAGGCGGCTGAGGCCGATGCGGCCAACGCTCATGCGGCTAGGGAAACAGGGGGTCCTGCGGCTGAAGAAAAAGGGCGCATGCGGTTATGGACAGCAGGCCTATGCGGCTAGAAGATGGGGTATTATGCGGCCAAGAACCAACAAGCATATGCGACAAGGACCATGCGGCTAAGGCCTATACGGCTAGGGAAGGGAATGGCTCATGCGGCTCATGGAAGAACCAAGTTCATGCGGTAAGGGTTAAGGAGTCTTATGCGGCTGAAGAAAGAACGGGCATATGCGGCCAGGGAAAAAAGCGCATGCGGCTGGAAAAAGAACAGGGTGCATGTGGCTGGGAAATGCGAGCATATGTGGCTGAGTCAAGCCATGCGGCTGAAGAAGCAGAAGTCCATGCGACTGAAGGACTCATGCGGCTGAAGAAAAAGAAGTCCATACGGCTACGGAATATGCGGCTGCGAGTGCTTATGCGGCTGCGAATGCTCATGCGACTGCAATTGGTCATACGGCCAGGGCACTATTCATCGTCCCTGCCAGAACCATCACAGACGAACCTAGGAGATGTCCAAATATTGTTTTGGCCATAACTTCCTCAAAACAAGTCGAAATCTAACTTTTCAAAGGTCAAAATTGAGTAGAATCAAATTTCCTACAACATAGGGCCACTAGTTTTCGAAAATAGCCAAGTTAGATAGATCAAAACCATAAAAAAAATCCTTAAAATCCTATTTTTAGGAACTTAGATCTACACAAATCTAGCCAATAAAATTAAAATCTTCAAGAACTAAACTTGTAGAGGAAGAGGTGAAGAACAATATAGATAAAAATACCAAGAAAAAATCAAGAATGAAAATAAATGCACAAATCCCCACTTTTGAGCAAGTTGTACTTGCCTATGGGTGGTGGTTGAGGGAAATAAATTTGGAAGAGTGAATGAGGAGAGAGAGGGAGGAAGAGAATATATATAGGGGTTGGCTTAAGAAAATCCTAATCCCTAATCTCTATCCATTCTACTAATGACAAACTTAAAAGCTACATGCAACCATTAATAATTAATAAACAGAATTATACACATGCTAAATACTGATACCGTATACAGAATTCATGAAAAAATATGTATATCGGGATCGGAGAGTGACAGCAAGTAAAGTTGGAATAACAAATTGAATCATTGCTTTGAAGACGTACTTGATAATAGTAAAATGTTTGGCCTTGAATCGAACGAGAATTACTTAAACTTTGGTCGACTCCGCTAAGAAGAAATCGTATTAATTTCATATAACGAGAATACTTGATAAACAAATTGGGTCATCTCGAAGATCGAGATAGACGATAGTGAAACAAACTGGAGTTCGATTTTAATCGAGTTGGTAAAATGACCGGCAATTCGAAACTATCACAAGTAGCTTATCCGACTTCGCTATCGCTAAGCTTGGTTGAAATGTATATATTAGGAGGACGCCTTGAATATGTGCACGATCCAAACTCAGCGATATGATGAACTTGAATACAGCTGCAAGTGGATATGTTGAGATACGCATGGATGAACGGATGAGTGAGTTAGCCTCAGCCTATGACCCTCATGTTTGACGAATTATAACACACCTCATGTGACCATTATAGTCCTGCGATAGGGCACAAGAGTGACCAAGTCATAGAAACACAATGACTGAGTGAGTACAATCAACTCTCGAAGGAGTGGTAAAGTCATTCAATAAAATTTACCAAACGCATGCGATACGGAACTTAGAAAGGTATCTAAGTATAGTTCGACGATAGCAAAGGATAAAGCCATTTGATAGAAATTGTTTAAGATATGTACACGGCATGAGTTAAGGAACGGTAAGATGACGTACACTCAGGAAGTCTCGAAGAAGAGACTTATTTTGAGTAGTGTATTATGTAATGACCCGCTTCGCCCTAACAAAATGCTGATTCAAACGGTATGTGCAATGACTCCAATGAATCGTTGAGTCAAAGAGTTACATCGACCCGATGAAGTATCGATGCGAATAGATGCAAGTGTTAAGTTGGCCCTTCAAGAAGAATCCAGACTTAGACTTTCAAAGGCGTGCTCGGAGTCTCGCTCAGCCGATGCGATCATCGCTAAGGTGGGTGGCTCCGATGAACCTGTCTTTGCTTAGCCTAGATACATAATAATACGGACAATATTGCTAGAATCGCTAGGCGATAACACCGTGCATGCTAATAAAATGACTCAATGCACCTAGCTAAGGGAATAATGACATCTTGTATGATTGCATAGAACATGGAAAAGAACTTAGAAAATGCGAAATCTTGTACCGCACTCCATGCTCGTGTAAATACACAGCTTACATTTCGAGTAGATTTACTTGTGCGTTCGATTATGAACGAACGGCTTGTCACTTAGAATCATATCACAACTTGAGACATGAAATAATGAATGGTTCCCTAAAATGAGAGAAAGACTATCAACACAGTCATTTTGAATAGAGCACTAGAAACATTAAAAGGCTTCGGGACCAATGGGTCGCCAAGGCGGTTCCCGCACAGGGAGTTGCATAATGTATGAATGAACGAATAAGTAAATGAAGGAATCAACGAATGAATGAATGAATGAATACGTGAATGAATCAATGAAAGAATGAACAAATTAAAGAAAGAAAAGAAGGATTAGCGACAATATAAAACCTCTAAAAATTTAGACATATTTTTATTTTATTTTATTGAGAAATTTTGGAATTTTTTGCATTTTTATTCATTGTTATTATTATTTAAGTTATTGTTGTGGTTACTAGTATGACCATTTATGGTATTATTATTTTCTTATTATATGTACATATTTAGATATGGCTATGAATAAATCCTAGACTAGATAAGGTAATTGCAGTCTCAATTAGATTTTTTATTATATAAATATACTAAAGGTATAAAGTTGTATGTATATAAAGATAGATATGTATATAACTATATATATCTAAAGTATTATAGATAAGATTGGAAAAGAAAAAAAAATACAATTCAGTACTGTTCCCAATCGGGAACAATATAGACTTATAACCCGAGCATCAGCGCACCCCCCTATCCCGATAATACAAACAGTTAGAGAGATCGAGAGTTCTCCCCAAAAAACCCTAAGGCCTCACTTGCCAACCCCTTCCTGACACCCCCACGCAACCCTCGGCCCGCACGCCACCACAGCGGCACCAGAGAGCCGTCGGAGAAGGGCTGAACCCGACAGCAAACAGAGCAAGTCTCTGTTCACAAACTGCCATGTACCCCTTTTTGACCCCCCATTTTCTTCTCATTCTTTCAGTCGTTTTAAGATTCGTAACTTGCTACGCATAGCCTATGTAACCCTCCTTGAATCACTTCAAGAGGATCCCGACACCGTCCCCTTGATCGACTGTGAAATTCACGCAAAGTCGAGCAAAACATGACCCAAAACAGTATATTAAAACTATTTTAAAACGACAACTTGGAAGCCAATTTGTGATCTGTACAATAGGGTTTCGTAGAAACTAATTGAAAATAGTCAAACGCAATATGACCGAGTTTGCAACGCACCTGTTAAACCAACTTTTCGATTATTATGCACAATTTTATTCAGTGTTGAAGTTGACAGAAAAATTGCCTTAAAAGTATTAAAAAATTTAAAAATTTTCCGATAAGGCGTGCACCCTGACAAACCGGACGACGTGGTCGCGAACTATACGCATCGAAAGGCGAGTATGGATGTTGTCGACGTATGGGAACTGAAAGAATCCGATTTTGTTGCGTGTGCGCGACGAAATCAGTGCGTATCTGTCGAGATATCCCGTATTGACCTTTTGTAAAAATGGTTATAATTTCGTGCACGTTCATCGGATCGACACGAAACTTATGCCATGAGGACCAAATCATTTTTCTGGTCCTGTGTGCTGAGTTTGGTCCGATGCTGAGAAGGTCGACCGGAACGCCTATTTGGCGGGCCCTCGACCCGCTCCAATGGGCAATTTTGTGCACGGCTCACCGAAATCCAAAATTGGACATACCATTGGATTCGTCTCCTCAAACTGGATCCGTAGACATATAGCTTGATGACTTTAGAGACTGTACACATTGGCACATATTTCGGTGCAAAACGGGTCCAACAGCGGACATCGTTTTGACCCAAAATTACGATTTTGCCCCTGTTCTAGAATTGGACTTTTGGACAGGCGTTTCCTAGGTATATCACTTATTCTGAGTACGTTCTTGATGTTTATTTCAGCATCCAGAGTTGTTTGGAGATTGTGACATTTCTGTTGCTGACATTGTTATTCTTGGACTTGCCACCTTCGTACCACCAGGCAAGATACCTTGCTACCTTACTCTGTGATTTATATATTCTTATTTTTAGTTGTTATTTTTAGTATTTCTTATTTGTTGATATTATAAAACTGTGCGTCCAAGTCACACTTGGGAGCAAGAGACTCTATCGGTCGTTTTTTTGCTTTTATTTATTTCTCTTGCATTGACTTAGTCTAGTGACCACCCATTGTTGATGAGGTATTGGTATATCTCATACGGCCTTGACACTTGCGTTACCACGAGTTGTTAGTCATATGTAGGACACGTACCCGCATAGTCAGCTGGCCACCAATACGTATGGAGCGTGCGACGGATAGGAGTAACTGTCAATAGAATTGCATGATTAGAAGACTTGGCGGTTACTAGAGGTTCATATCAGTCATGGAGATGATGATTCTAGGCATTGGATATGGAGAACAATACCTGACGTATGGACTTCTTTGCACTTCCCTGATTACCTGTGCGCTCCTCCGGAAACGCAGGCCCCAGGTGCCCTCTGACGCTTTCCAGAGCATTATGGACATAGCCCCTTGCACATGATGTCCTCTGACGATCTTCGGACTTTAGACGTAGGCTCCTGGTGCCCTTTACGGGAACTATGCTGATCCCATCTACAGCCAGGGCTCATGCGTCGAAGGATTATTTCTCAAACTGCATATTCACAGTAGAATTGTCAGGAACCCTATTGCATGCATCCTATTTCTTTTATATTATATATCACAGTTTACATGACATGGTATTTTCTTGTATCTTGTTACGTCCCGCTGAGGACCTGGTTATCTCTCCAGGTTTAGACGAGTTTCCACAGGAGTACGGAGCGGCACTGGATCCATCTTACATTGATGACGAGGCTGTTCCTACTGATTTCTAGTTTATTCCTTATTTGAGACCTTAGTGGATATTTTTACATCTCTTTTCTTTTTCTATTTTGCGGAGGTTGGACTCCGATCTTATGAGACTATTTTTATAGCTGTTTGGAGTGAGTATGTTCATCCGGCTATCTTTTGATACACTCATTTATTATCTGGACTTTATTATCTTCTGTGTTGTGCTATGATGAGATTAGATTATATTATTCTGGCCTGTGATTACTTTATATACATCTTATGTATGTATACGAGGATTCCATATATTGGAGTATTCTTCGTATATGTGCAGCTGGCATGTTCACGTACTAGGTCCTATATATTTTGGGACTGGAGCGTTACATGTTTTTGTGGTGGCCCATACAGGTCAGAAAATATTGTTGGGTTACATGACTGTGCCCAACAAGCCTGCATATAGGAATAGGAAATCGTATCTCATCCAGAACTACTAATTCCCTTGACTTCTAATCTTTTTAAATTCCTTTGATTACTTAAATTACCTCATATCTAACCTCTCCTAATATCTTCCTATTCTTTCTCGTACCAACAGTATGAATCTAAGAAGCGGACGCACTTCTGCCTTGGCCCTCACATCTTGTGAAGAGGCTACCCCGGAGGGACAGAATCCTCCAATGACTCCGGTGACACCATACCAGTCAGAACAGTCACAGCCTACTACGACACCGACGACGGTGCATCCAGAGATTGTAGCACCCCCAGTCAGCCAGGCTGGACAGACCACTACAATGCTACCGGGAGGGAATGCACCACTTCCTCCACCACCACCATTCCTTTAGCAGTTTCTACCACAGTCGGGGCCCCAGATACCTCCACCACCGACGGATGGGAGCCCTACTTCCCAGTTTATGTATGTCATGAGGCAGGCTCAGTGGCAGCAGACTGAGCTGATGAGACAGACTATGATGGCAGCATTGGCTAGACCTCTACCTCCAGTACCAGCACCAGCACCGGCTCTGCATCCTTATGAAGGCTCTATCAAGAACTTCACAAACATGAACCGCAAGTCCTTCAGAGGAATGGAGAAGCCATTAGAGGTGTCATAATGGCTCATTAGTACGGAGAAGCTACTGAAGGCATCCTAGTTGCCAGCTCGAGATTGGATGACAGCAGTGGACCTACTATTAGAGGATAATGCCCACCACTGGTGAAAGACAGGAGAGAGACGATTAGGCACTGGGATCACCTGGAAGCAGTTCTATCATCTATTCTATGAGGGATTCTTTCTAATCCATGTTCGAGACGGTCTCTACGAC
This sequence comes from Iris pallida, assembly GCA_029216955.1. Taxonomy (NCBI): domain Eukaryota; kingdom Viridiplantae; phylum Streptophyta; class Magnoliopsida; order Asparagales; family Iridaceae; genus Iris; species Iris pallida. The sequence continues at coordinate 14,308,241 of JANAVB010040216.1, read as the reverse complement.
CAGTTCCTTCATCTGAAGCAAGAAAATATGACGGTTGATGAGTATGACTCAGAATTTAATCTCCTGAGTAGATTTGGTGCGGGACTGATCCCGACAGAGTTAAAGAAGACAAGGAGATTCCATCAGGGGCTTGCACCAGAGCTCAAGTCTTATACGACTACCCAGTCTCGAGTCTCCCATTCAGCTGTCTTGTAAGAAGCTCGTGCTTAGGAGATTCTTCACAAGTAGCAGCATCAGACATCGAAACGCCATACACCAGCAATTACACCAGCCCGAGCTACTCAGGGAGGACTTATCAGGAGGCCCACATGACAGAACTAGCAGAGGCCCTCACCTTATCAGAAGCCTGTTTGCCATTACTACAGAAAGCAAGGACTTCTCCAGAACGACTGCAGGACTCACCTTGGATTGTGCTTGAGATGTGGATCCAACCAGCATATGCTCAAGGACTGTCCTGAGCAACAGGCGATAGTACATGCATGGTAGAACTCGAAGCCTACAGCCCTAGCACTACCAGCACCACGGCCTGTAGCAGGAGCACATCGCCCACCATTGCCTCCTCAAGATGTACAGTACAACAAGGCCAGAGGTCAGGGTCCAGGACAGAATTATGGGTAGACATTCTCACTTGCTGTTGAGGATATAGAGACAAAGGCAGAGGTCATAGCAGGTATGGTTTTAGTTGCTTCATTTACTGTCATTACCTTGTTTGACACTGGAGCCATTCATTCATTCATAGCCACTAGTTTTGCCACTAGACACTGCATTCCCATCACACCCTTATCTAAAAATATTAGAATTCTCACTGGAGGAGGAGTTGTACCTGTTAGGGGTGTTTGTAGACTTTGTCTTGTAGTGATATGTGGTAGAGAGATGAAGACGTGACTTCTCGTATTTCTTATACCGACATTCGACATGGTTCTCGAAATAGACTGGTTAAGCCAGCATTTCGCTCTCATAGACTGCCATAGGGGCAGTATCATCTTTAGACCACCGAATATGACGGATTTTAAGTTCACCAAAGAAGAAGGAGAGAGTTGTGATGCACCCATATTGGGGACTCACATGATAATGCAGGACACCCATCAGCACCCTGTCATCACTGAGTTTGAGGATGTATTCCCCGAGGATTTGCTAGGACTGCCACCTGACCGAGACATTGAGTTTTCTATTGAGCTTATTCCCGGAGCTGAGCCTATTTCATCTCGAGTTTACCGACTAGCACCCAATGAGCTGATAGAGATGAAGACACAGATTGATGACTTATTGGAGAAAGGATTTATTCATGCCAGTGCGTCACCATGGGGAGCACCCATACTTTTTGTGCCAAAGAAAGATGGGACAGTGCGCATGTCTATCGACTACAGAGCTTTGAATGCAGTGACGGTGAAGAACAAGTATCCCTTGCAGCGTATAGACAATCTATTTGATCAACTGAGTGGAACAAAAGTATTCTCCAAGATCGACTTACGATCGGGCTATCACCAACTGAAGGTTCGGAAGAAAGACATTACGAAGACGACTTTTCGATTGAGGTATGGACACTACGCGAGTTCTTGGTCATGCCCTTCAAGTTGACCAATGCTTCCGCAGTCTTCATGAATTTAATGAACAAGATCTTCCACCAGTACATGGACAAATTTGTAATCATCTTTATAGATGATATCTTGATTTACTCCAAGAGTCAAGAAGAGCATGAGCAGCATCTACAGATTGTTTTGGGATCATTGAGGAATGAGCGACTTTACGCGACGTTTAGCAAGTGTGAATTATTTCTCAAGGAGGTATCATTTCTTGGACACATTGTTACTAGAGACGGCATATCAGTAGATCCGGAGAAGATCACAGTCAAGGCATGGCCCGCTTCTATATCAGCTTCCAAGGTGAGAAGTTTTCTTGGACATGCGGGTTACTACCGAAGGTTCGTAGAAGATTTCTCTCGAATAGTGGGGCCTATGACTCGACTAACTTGCAAGGATCAGGAGTTTTATGGACATATGAGTGTCAAGCCGCTTTTGACGAGTTAAAGAAGTGACCATGGCACCTATTCTGACACTACCATCAGGACCGGAAGGATTTGTGATCTACAGTGATGCATCCGGGAAGGGATTAGGATGCGTATTGATGCAGCACGGTTGCGTAGTAGCATACTCATCGAGACAGTTGAGGGTGCATGAGAAGAATTATTCGACCCACGATCTAGAGCTCGCAGCGGTTATCTTTGTCTTGAAGCTATGGAGATACTACTTGTATGGCGAGAAGGTTGATATCTACACTGATCATAAGAGCCTCAAGTATGTGTTCACACAAAAAAGTTGAATATGCGACAACGACGTTGGTTGGAGTTGATGAAGGATTACGAGATCGAGCTACATTATCATCCGGGCAAGGCTAATGTTATGGCAGACGCATTAAGCCGTAAGCCCATGGCACACTTCTTGACTACGCAGAAGGAATTAATAGAAGACTTGCAGAAGCTTGGTATTGAGGTAGTATTGCCTGGAGCAGCATGTTAGCCAATCACCAAGTACAATCATCATTAGTAGAGAGGATCAAGGCGACATTGCCCACGGATGCTAGATTTCGATGGCTTAGAGAGAGGACAGAAGCGGAAGAGAAGACGGAATTAAGGATTCATCCCGATGGGACATTACGATGTGGTGATCGTATTTATGTTCCTAATGGAGAGCTACGACAGGAGTTGATGGCGGAAGCATACAGTTCGACTAACTCTATTCATCCTGGAGGAACTAAGATGTACCGAGACTTGCGACAGTATTATTGGTGGCACAGAATGAAGCGGAAGATAGCTCGTTTCGTGGCCAAGTGTTTGGCATGCCAACAAGTGAAGGCCGAGCACCAGAGGACGGTCGGATTATTGTAGCCGCTACCCATTCCTGAGTGGAAGTGGGAGCACATTACGATGGACTTCGTCACAGGATTTCCTCGGAGTCCTAGTGGACGAGATGCGGTATGGGTGATTGTTGATAGACTTACCAAATCGGCCCGCTTCTTACCTTTTAGAGTGGGCCAGTCCACAAAAGTTTTGGTGAATATGTATATGAAGCAAATAGTGAAGCTATACGGTGTACCAATTAGCATCATGTCGGACCGTGACTTGAGGTTCACCTCGCACTTTGGAGGAGTATGTAGGACAGTTTGGGTACGCGTTTGAAGTTTAGCACAACGTATCATCCGCAAACAGACGACCAGTCCGAGTGTACTATTCAAACGCTAGAGGATATGTTGAGAGCCTGTATGCGTGGCTTTGGCAGATCTTGGGAAGACCACCTTCATCTAGTAGAGTTTTTCTATAATAATAGCTATCAAACGAGCATTCAGATGGCTCCGTTTGAAGCGTTGTATGGTAGAAAGTGTTGATCTTCTGTTTGTTGGAGCGACATAGGAGAGCGACAGATATTGGGACCCGAGTTGGTTTTGAGCACAGTAGAGAAGGTGAAGAAGATATAAGACCACCTGCGGGCAGCACAGGATCGTCAGAAGCAGTGGGAAGATAATCGTCGTCGACCTTTGGAGTTTAAGGAAGGCGACCATGTTTTCTTGAAGATATCCCCCACTAGGGGCACGATTCGATTCGGAGGACGTGGCAAGTTGAGTACAAGATATATCGACCCTTTCGATGTCTTGGAACGTGTTGGAGAGGTCGCCTACAGATTAGCATTGTTACCATCGTTAGAGAGAGTACATGACGTATTTCACGTATCTCAGCTGAGGAGGTACGTGGCAGACAACAGTCATGTGCTCGATCACTTCGAGATCATTGTTGGACCGAGCTTGTTGTACCAAGAGCAACCAGAAGGCATCCTTGATCGCCGGGTGAAGGTGTTGTGGAATCAATCTATACCGTTGGTTCGCGTGGCATGAAAGCACCACCCGCCAGGAGAGTCTACTTGGAAGCGCGATGACGACATTCGAAATTGCTACCCTCATGTGTTTGACAACCAAGGTATGTCTTGCATGTCGATCCTTTAATTTAGCATGGCATTACATACCCCCGATATTAGATTTTAATTTCAAGGACAAATTTTTTTTAAGTTGGATAGGATGTAAAACCCTTGAAAATTTAGACATTTTTATTTTATTTTATTGAGAAATTTTAGAATTTTCTAAGTATTTTTATTCATTGTTATTATTATTTAAGTTATTGTTTTGGTCACTAGTATGACCATTTATGGTATTATTATTTTCTTATTTTATATATATATATATATATATATATATATATATTTATATATATATATATATATATATATATATATATATATATGGCTATGAATAAATACTAGACTAGATAAGGTAATTGGAGTCTCAATTAGATTTTTTTATTATATAAATATACTAAAGGTATAAAGTTGTATGTATATAAAGATAGATATGTATATAACTATATATATCTAAAGTACTATAGATAAGATTGGAAAAGAAAAAAATACAATTCAGTATTGTTCCCAATCGGGAACAGTATAGACTTATAACCCGAGCATCAGCGCACCCCCTATCCTGATAATACAAACAGTTAGAGAGATCGAGAGTTCTCCCCAACAAACCCTAAGGCCTCACTCGCCAACCCCTTCCTGATACCCCTATGCACCCCTCGGCCCGCGTACCACCACAGCGGCACCGGAGAGCCGCCGGAGAAGGGCTGAACCCGACAGCAAACAAAGCAAGTCTCTGTTCACAAACTGCCACGTACCCCTTTTTGACCCCCGTTTTCTTCTCATCCTTTCAATCGTTTTAAGATCCGTAACTTGCTACGCATAGCCTATGTAACCCTCCTTGAATCCCTTTAAGAGGATCCCGACAACGTCCCCTTGATCGACTGTGAAATTCATGCAAAGTCGAGCAAAACATGACCCAAAACAGTATATTAAAACTATTTTAAAATGACAACTTGGAAGCCAATTTGTGATCTGTACATTAGGGTTTCGTAGAAACTAATTGAAAACAGTCAAACACAATATAACCAAGTTTGCAACGCACCTGTTAAACCAACTTTTTAATTATTATGCATAATTTTATTCAGTGTTGAAGTTGACAGAAAAACTGCCTTAAAAGTATAAAAATTTCTAAAATTTTTCCGATACGGCGTGCGCCCCAACAAATCGGGCGACATGGTCGTGCACTATATGCATCGAAAGGCGCGTATAGATGTTGTCAACGTGTGGGAACTGACGGAACCCGATTTTGTTGCGTGTGCGCGACGAAATCAATACGTATCCGTCGAGATATCCCGTATTGACCTTTTGCAAACTTGGCCATAACTTCGTGCACGTTCATCAAATCAACACGAAACTTGCGCCATGTGGACCGAATCTTTTTTCTGGTCCTCTGTGGCGAGCTTGGTCCGATATTGAGAAGGTCGACTGGAACGCCTATTTGGCAGGCCCTCGACCCGCTTCAACGGGCGATTTTGTGCACGGCTTACCAGAATCCAAAATTGGACATTCCGTTGGATTCGTCTCCTCAAACCGGATCCGTAGACATGTAGTTTGACGACTTTAGAGATCGTAGTCATTGACATGCATTTCGGTGTAAAACGGATCCAACGGCAGACATCGTTTAGATCCGAAATTATGATTTTGCCCATGTTCCAAAATTGGACTTTTGGACAGACATTTTCTAGGTATATCACTTATTTTGAGTACGTTCTTGATGTTTGTTTCAGCATCCGGAGTTGTTTGGAGATTGTGACATTTCTGTTGCTGTTATTGTGTTTCTTCGACTTGTCACCTTTGCACCACCAGGCAGGATACCTTGCCACCTTACTCTGTGATTTATATATTCTTATTTTCAGTATTTTTTATTTGTTGATATTATAAAACTGTACGTCCAAGTCACACTTGGGTGCAAGCGACTCTATCGGTCGCTTTCTTGTTTTTATTTATTTCTCTTGCATTGACTTAGTCTAGTGACCACCCATTGTTGATGAGGTATTGGTATATCTCATACGGCCTTGACACTTGCATTACCACGAGTTATGAGTCACTTGTAGGACACGTATCCGCGTAGTCGGCTGGCCACCGATACGTATGGAGCGTGCGACGGATAGGAGTAACTGCCAATAGAATTGCATGATTAGAAGACTTGGCGGTTACTAGAGATTCATATCAGTCATGGAGATGATGATACTAGGCATTGGGTGGGGAGAACAATACCTGACGTATGGGCTTCTTTGCACTTCCCTGATTACCTGTACGCTCCTCCGGAGACGCCGGCCCAGGTGCCCTCTGACGCTTTCCAGAGCGTTATGGACGTATCCCCTTGAACATGATGCCCTCTGACGATCTTCGGACGTTATGGACGTAGGCCCCTGGTACTCTTTATGGGAACTATGTCGATCCCATCTACAACCAGGGCTCATGCGTCGAATGATTGTTTCTCAAACTGCATATTCACAGTAGAATAGTCAGGAACCCCATTGCATGTATCCCCTTTTCTTTTATATTATATATCACAGTTTACATGGCATGGTATTTTCTTGTGTCTTGTTACGTCCCACTGAGGACCTCGTTATCTCTCCAGGTTTAGACGAGTTTCCACAGGAGTACGGAGCGACACTTGATCCATCTTACATTGATGACAAGGCAGTTCCTACTGATTTCTAGTCTATTCCTTATTTGAGACCTTAGTGGATATTTTTACATCTATTTTCTTTCTATTTTGCGGAGGTTGGACTCCGATCTTATGAGACTATTTTTATAGCTATTTGGAGTGAGTATGTTCACCCGGCTATCTTTTGATACACTTATTTATTATCTGAACTTTATTATCTTCTGTGTTGAGCTGTGATGAGATTAGATTATATTATTCTGGCCTGTGATTACTTTATATACAGCTTATGTATGTATACGAGGATTCCATATATTGGAGCATTCTTCGTATATGTGTAGCTGGCATGTTCACATACTCGGTCCTATGTATTTTGGGACTGGAGCGTTACAGACAAGTATGAAGGGAATGTGCAACGAGACTCGCTACCCGCGCTGCACGGATGCCGCCGCCAACCTAGTCGGTAATCGACTATGACTCATAGACAGTCGTTAAGTTAATAATGACAAGACAATACGAACTGGTCGCGGACAACCCACTCGTATACGGGGGAAAGAAGTGATTAAGGATTCCAAGGCAACGACCAAGGACATCATGGCCGGCCTAGGCAGAATCATGGCTTACGGGCTGATTGGGTGCGGGCTTGGCCACCCAAGAGATGTAAGGCCGGGTATATCAAAAGACTATCAAGGTGTACTAACCAAGAGGAGTAAATGTCCAAATGTCTTATGGTGCCAGCGACCGGTGCATATAGATTAAGTTGGCTCGCTTGCGGCAATCCGCATGCGAGACCTTCTACCGAAATAAGTAATCTGACTAAGTTGAACATGCTAAGTTACTGACTGTAATATATCTGAACAACGTTTGAGTATAACATAAACTGACAAGTTGAGTAGGCTGAACAATTGAATAATTGAATAAAAATTCAATAAAGCTTGATGATAACATACTTGACAACTCGATTACTTCGTCCACATGAGGCATCCACTTGAGGCAGGAACACGTCCTTGACACTTTTGAATACTTATACAAATTTTGTTAAGTCGTTACATATGATAATGTTGGCTAACTTGGTTTATCTTGAACAGGGAAGATCATGCGGTAAGTATGGTAAGTTGCGCATGTTATTCTTATGCGACACTTGATATCTATAACACGAGATAGACTTTATATCATATGCCATGAAACTGATCCTAAGGTAAGATTTGTAAGACAATAACTAATAGATGGTGCACAAAAGTAAAATAAACGTGTTTAGTAATGATAGCGAGTGGGCGAACTAGCCTCCCACTAGTGCATAACAATGTACTGATAACCATATAGTCTGCTTGCAGGGTGCGAAGACTTTCCACGAACGTGCTAAGGCGCGGAGCTAAATCTGGAGCCTTAGAGCGTTGCAAAGGAACTGAAGTACCATATACAGGACATAATGTATTGGAACATCGCCATGAATCATTCCATCTTGTAAGCCACTTGACACGCCTTTTATATTTCAAAGAGAGAGAGCTTGAGCGATTTGTAATCTTGGCCTAGCGCCGCTTGTAATACTTCTTGAATATCAATAAAGACTATTGAGTTTGTTTCAATTTGTGTTTATTTACTTTTCGCTGCAAACGGGGACACTCTGTGCGACTCTGTGGCCTAGCTTTAATCGACCGTTTCTGGACTTGGTCTTGCACGAGCGCAACCTAGGCTCCTCCGAGGACGATTGCTCCTACGGGACTGGGGCGTGACACCATGTGTCGAGGTCGTCGCTGTAGCATTCTCACTTTGCTTCCCCTTGTCGCCCTTCTTCTCTCTCTTCCAAATAAAATAGTTTCGCTTGATGTGGTCCTTCTTGCCACAATGGTAACACTCTGAGTCCTCATATCGATCCTTGGACTTGTCTCTACTCTTGTCTCTATCACCACCTGGATTCCTGCTTTTATCCCTTCCGCGACTCTTTGAAACTAGCGCCTCTGAGTGGAATGTGGATGAAATGTCCAGAGAACGTCTCCGCATCTCTTCATTAAGTATCATATTCTTGGCAAACTCCAGACTGACCACGCCTTTCGGAGCAGAAGCGATGACAGATACTCATACGGTCTCCTACGAGTGTGGCAATGTACATAGCAACCAAAGTTCCTGAACCTCGTCGTCGAACTTGACTTCCATCGAGGATAGCTGGTCAACCACGTCCTAGAACTCACTCAAGTGATCCGTAATGGACGCACCATCTTTGTACCGCAGACTCATCATCATCGGATAAGGAATAATTTATTTACCCCGATCTTATTCGCATGCAAAGATTCCAGCTTATCCCACAGTGTCCTCGCGTGCTCAATACTGGCAACGTGATTATACACATTCTCGTCAATAAACTGCCTTATGTACCTACACACCTGTATATGCTCGAAATTTTAGTCATCTTCGAATTTACCACTGGGCCTCTCAAAAGTAAATACCGGCAGATGCAACTTCTTGACAAATAGCAAATCCTTCATCTTCCTCCTCCAATAGTGATAGTTGGTACCGTTCAGGTTTACCATGCGCACCGACTTCGCGTCCATCTCTGATTTGACTGTCAACTTTTTGACACCTCCTTGAAACTTGGCTCTGATACCACTATGTTGGGAACGAAGCAGGAAAAACGTTCCCCCAAACTAGAGAGCATGTGAAAAAATCGAACAAAAGCACACAAACCAAAAATGCCAGACACAAATAGCAGACACAGAGATTTTTGACGTTAAAAATTCAGATAAAAAAAACCACGGAACGATCGGAGTCCAATCATGAAGAACCTCCACTAATGGAAAAAAGAAGAAGAAGATAATACACCCTCTACAAGCTCCTCCTGATCCAAACGGATCACCACAACTCACTTGAAAGAAGAAAATTTGATTGCGGACTTCGAAGAACAAGAGACGTCGAAAAATTATTGGAAGCAATCTCTCCTTCACAATAGTCCTCAATCTTTTTTCTCTCTAAAATATTGTAAAGCACTCTTGCTTACTCTTTGAGATATATTTTATGGTAAGAAAACACCTAGTATATATAGCCTCAAATCGACAACTAATTGAGGTATTATACTATATATAGGAATACTTAATCTAAACCATTGATGTATTCCTATTATATATAAGAATACACAATCCAACTTCATTGACATATTCCTATTATATATAGGAATACCAAATATGACTCCGGAATATTTTTTACATAGGTTGGAAACCCCACCCACTCAAACATGGATAACAGTTCGAGTTGGTCCAGATAAAACCAACTTTGGGCAACTTTCAATCATATTTTAGCCAAATATATTTCAGTTCTCCTTTTACAAATAAAATATGTCAGATTGATTCTATTTTGCGGCACATTATTACATGTAATTTAGGTTTTTTTATGTTTACTATTTCCACATTATTGTAAGCATATCAAAAAGTCATCTATGTATAGTTTTACAATTCAATTTTAATAAAATAACCCTTCGAGTATTTATTTTATGGTGGACTCTAGATCTTTTGTTTGAGGATTTGGACACCTCTTGTGGATCCGAGACGCTATGGACTGAAAAAAATGCTCGCCATTAAGGTAATACCGGGAACGGAGGACAAATATGGCGGAATAAAATCGTCTCCAACTGAAAGTGCTTTGTGAGAAGTGAAGAACTAAAATCCAAATTGAAAGAAGACTTTGGAGCTATATGGAGTCCAACCAGTTCTTGAAGAGTCTCCACTAATAGAAATAAAAGAATATACCATCTCACTGATTCGAGTACGAACGAATTACCACAACTACTCAAAGTGAAAAATATGAAATAGAAAGAATAGATACAAGTTATACCATAACGAGATCAAGAACAAAATACTACGAACTCTCTTTGGATTTCTTATCGAATATTTCTCATTTGCCTCCTCCTTCTCTCCGTCTTGAAAGTTGTATCGTTGTTATACATCATCCAATTAGATCATAGAGACCTAATATAACCATCTCGTAATACACCCTAAGTCTAGAGCAATCCGGGTTATAGAAAACAATGAAAAAAATCTAAAACGCTCACAATTTTTGCTTACATGTATGTTTTTTATTAGGGCTAATTAGAGTTTAGACCCTAGATTTTATACTAACTTAGAGTTTAGGTCCTGACTTGTCCAATTGATAAGTTTGGACCCTTGACTTTTAATTTTAGTTTCATTTTTTCAATTATACTCTTCCAGTCTATAAAGACAAGTTTATTTGTCACCCATGAGAGGAAGGACATAATTGAAAAAAAAAAAATAAACAAAACAAATAAAGTCAAGGGTTAAAACTTTTCAATTGGACAAGTCATGGTCTAAATTCTAAAATGGTATAAAATTCAGGATCTAAACACTAATTAGCCATTATTATTATTATTATTATTATTATTATTATTATTATTATTATACCACTAAATCCAATATCGTTGGTATAGTTTCGGTTGATTTTAATTCGGACCTTGGAACGAATACGACAACGTGAAGGGACTATTGTCTTTTGAGCAAGATTCGAATCATGCCTAAAATTGACATCACGTCAGCTTTGTGTGATGTGATGGTATCACCAAAAAACTTCGATGATAAATAGCATTATTTTTATTTAATTCACTTTGCTTTGATTTTACTTTTCAAGAAGTTCCTTGAAAAGTCTGTAGGTAAAATAATAAATTCTTTTAGTGTTTTCTAGGTAATAATAATAATAGATTGCTTCTCTTCCTTAAGATAGCAAGGAAGATTAATGCTTTGATCCAGAGAATTGTGCAGGAGCGTATCAAAAAGAAGTTTAAAGAATGGAAAGTTTAACCTAATTTACATAAAAGATGTTCGACAGTGCTAGGGAGACTGCGTTTTGGCCCGCGGTCTACATGACGACTTTTAATTGGCAGGACACCGATGGGTGGCACCCACGCGAAGGGAGGGAGGGGGAGAGAGGGGGGTGGTGGGGGAGGGGAGGGTGCAAATTGGGTTGCGACAGCTCAGCCTGCGGTCACAGATGGCGGGCACAGACCGTGGACTGTTTAGCATTTTCCAAAAATGTATATATGAATGATCAGCACTATATAAGCTCACCTGAGTTTCCAGTGGCCGAGCATGCGGCGCAGCAGCCCCATTGGTGTGCTCCAGCGACTGCGACGTCCGAGCTGCGGCTGCTAACTTAGTTTCATCAGCAGCCGGCGGCTGCACCGTCCTGCACCTGACCAGCCCGTCGAGTCGAGCAAACAGCGGCCACCTAGACGTCCCGCCCCCCGTCGCGGCGGCGGCGGCGGACTCCGACCGGTACCGCTTCTTCATGGACTCGATCTTGTTCTTGCACTGGGTCGAGGTTTTGGGCGCCGACTTCACAGAGGAGGAGGAGCCCACCCTCGAGGAGACCAGGCGCGCCACTTCCTCCCAGTCCTGTCCCTTGAGCTTGGCGCGGTTGCGGAGCACCCACTTGGACTCGTAGACGTCGAGCAGGCAGCCCACCGCGCCTTCGCTCCACTCGTCCCGCTTCGGCCGTTCGCCCACAGCAGGCGGCCCTGGCGGTTCCCTCGACGGCTCTCCTCCGACGTGCTCCTCGTTGGTCATGTCAACTTCTTCCGTCGGTCAACTTTTTGGTTGATTTGTCAATGATGAAAGCGTTGGCTTTTTTTTTTTTACTTTAGTAGTGTATGTGTATGTGTGTGTGTGTGTTTATTTTAGTTAGTGCATGCATGCGGTTAGTGGCGAGGGACTTTGTGCGGTTGGCGTGGAAATAAGGCGAATAGAAACCTCCACCACGCATGCACTACTATGCTACGGCTGTTGTTCGAAGCTGTGCTGTCAAGCACCAATGGAAACGCCCCCACACTGGAAAATGGCTATTGCACTGCCGAAAGGAAAGTGATGCGAGCCCTGCGGAAAACTGCTGTTCCATGCGAGCTGTTTGGACCATCACTGACATGACTGCCAATGGCGCACAGTCCCCGTGATGGATCTCCATTGACCTCCTAATCCGGATTTTAAAGAGGTGGATCCGGATCCCGGGGCTAACACGGAACCAATGGACCGCTGCCACATAAGCATTGTTGGAGTCCAATATTTGGTTAAGCAAATTTTGGAGCTCAAATATGATAAAAGATTTAATTTGATATGATTTAAAAATTTACATTAAATATCTGATTGAATAAGATTACAGATTTGTATCAAATATTTAATTTGATCATATTTGGACGTCCATAATTGGTGATTGGATATAATATACACATTTGGCGGTTGGTGGACGGCCATTGTAGACTACTTTTAGGATTTTCTAACCCTAAAATGAGGTTTCTCATCTTATTTATATGAGGTGACTACAAAGGGACAGCACAAAGTGGAGATTCGGAATGCTCGTCCACAAGAAAATCTAAGAGAAAGTACTTTATTTTTATGACTTCGTCATCCAAGACAGAAGGAAGAAGATCTAATCGAGCAGTCGTCAACTTCGGCTAGGGAGACTGCTACGGATTGGTGAGTAATCTTCTGTTTTTCTTCTTGAGAGGTGAAAGGGGTTGAATCTATTAGGACAAAGGTTCAACGTGGGTTCTGTCAATCTTGTAATTTTATCTGAGTTATTAAAGGTTGAGATTTGTCCAAGTGACGTACGTCACCGCCATATACTTGTCTTCATCTTATGCTTTGTGTTCGTTAGATGGGGGTTGGTTTTGATCAGATGGGTTGGCAAACACTTCCGTACATGCCCAACAGGCACAGTCATTGGACGGATACGTCCAAGGACGGACCGAATATCACTTTTTTGTTGAAGGAATCATGTTTAACTTCGACTTCTCACATTATACCCATAATTGTCCAGGGCATCCGATAAGACTTCAGACCAGGGCCGGCCGTGGCCCAGGGCGGCCAGGGCGACCGCCCAGGGCCCCATAAAATTTGGGAGCCCAAAAAAATTAATTTAAATGTATATATATATTAGTAATCTTATATTGAAAATAGAACTAATATATAATATGATCCTCTTTTATCACAAAATATTTGTGGTGTGGTAGTAGTTTGTTATACTCGTACACAAGAGGTCCTAAGTTCTAGCCTTGGTTGTATCATTTTTTAGTTCAATTTTTTTATATTATATATCGGCCCCATTTTAAAATTTTGCCTAGGGCCTCCATTAACTCAGGGCCGGCCCTGCTTCAGACTTGGACAATTCTTCTCCATAGGACAATTGTCTAGACAATTTAATTTGTATAGGGACGTTCCAGTCTAAATTTAACTTTAAACCTAGATCTTTTTATTATGGGTGAAGCGCAACCGAAATTAGTTCAGTCTAAGGCAATCCAACCTTCCAAACCGACCTTGACTATAACCTGACGTCACCAAATTGTGACAATTTTGTACTGTCTAGTGTGTCTCTCGCAAAGCTGATGATCAAGTTTAGTCTCGCACGTCCCCGACTTTAAATCCACATCTTTAGAAAAATGAACTATTTGGAGGAGATGGCTATCATAGATATATTGATGAACGATGCACCATGGATTTGAACTTTCTTTGCTCGTGTCAAGAGCGTACGAGTACATTTCGTTCATTATATAGACAATGATGCTATTCTAACGCAATTAAAAAAATTGCAGTTAATTCACTACAAAAATACAGAAAAATAGAGACGGATATTTTTTTTTCGTTATGATCTGAATTCCGTACCTAAACAAAATGGTGATAGATTAACGACGAAAAACTTATATTGGTATTTAATGTGTCGCTAAAAAAAATTCATCGACGAATAGCAGAAATTTTTTTATATTGCTTAAATATTGCTAATTTGTCAAAAATTCGTCACTAAAAATATACAAGTTTTTATTTAGAAATGGAGTTCTGAGGGTGCACATGTTGGTACCGTACTCATAAAACAAGAAAAAAGGGCAACAAAATATACCTCTTGATTGGTGACTTCCTTCGAGATGGTGCTCCTGTGATATGATTGGATACTTGGGATTGTTCGACTGCATTGGGTCAACCTTGTATCCTTGTATAACTCGAGGACAAACGAGTCGGAATTTTCATTGATCCAAGTACGAGAAGGGTGGTTTCTGAATGACTTTGGTGACTTCGATAATTAGAAGCTTGAATTCGAGTCCGACACGAGTTCGGATCAACTTGCAACAAGTTGTCTGATGTTGGGAAAGATGGGGTTAAGCAACTATTATTTAAAGGCTGAAGATTGCTACATTGATGGTTCTTGTTTGAAAACATAATCAATATGGTGACCGTTGGAATTGTCTCTTGCTTCATATTTGGTTTTTTATTTGTGGTTAAGTACCAATTAGACAGAAGTACATAAGTACTTTCGATAAATCTCAGAAGTATTTGGCTCATCTGCTAATCTTCAATATATATAAGAGAGGTGGTTTATCTCATTATGTGTTGTACATTTAGCATAAAGAAGACAATAAGAAGTTGAAAAAGAGAGGAGAGCAAAAGAAACAAAAAAAAAAAGATTTTGTTTACGGAGTTTTTCGTTTATTCTTGTTTTCTCTTGGAAACCTTTTTGCTATAGGTTTTTTGCGTTTTTTTTTGCTAGAAATTTTTTTTATAACTATTTGAATACATAATCTGTATCTCATTACAGTTTGTATTTTACTTTTCTTTTTTTTCTTTTTTTTTTGTCTAGAACTCGGTCACCTGCAGGTTTCTTGCTAAACATAATTGTTGAAGAATAAATTTCGTATTTATTTCCAACCAATAAAAATAATATTTATAACCTAAAAGGTACAGTTGGGGATAGCCAGTGTCGATATCCCAAAGTTCGAAAAATGCCAAGTCTACAATCAAATACTTACCACCTCTCCCTCTCATCCCTTACATATGGGTCACACCGGATCCCACCTCCCCTCTCATCTTTCTGCTACATGGGCTCCATCCGACCTCACCACTCCCCTCTCCCCTCTTCCAATCGAAGTCCGACACGTGACGGTTGTATACAAAAAAGAATATTTTGTAATAAGCCTCATATAATAATTGAAATTAAGGTTCGGGTCTCCATAATATTCAAAGTTAGTGTTTGGATCTTAAATTTATTGTTCACTTGTCTACGTGAACAAGTAAATTTAAGACCCAACCGCTAGACATTTTGGAGACACATATCTTAATATCAACTACTACGTAAGACAATATTACTAAATAACCCTATAAAAAAGTGCGTTGGCCTTATATTTTGAAGGGAAAAAAAAGGGGGGAAAAGAAAAAAATAGATGTAACTTGCCATCTTCAAATAGCAAATTCCATTCAGAAAATAGAAGTAACCAATGCTCCATGATAATTAGGTGGTGGGAGTTTGTTGCCGAAAGTAATGTATCAAGACCTTTAAGTCCGTAGCCAACTTGTTTAGTAAAGGGTACCTATCAACACAACGCCTAGCATATCAAGCGAAAGCGACCAGCGACGCGAAATCAATAGAAACACGAAAGAAATGCTACTCCTAAGTTGCAATATTGTTGCAAGTTTTGCTCATCCAACTTGTTCTCCTCATAAAGCAACTGATCCAGCATTTGTACATGAGAGGTAAAGTGTATGACATGCCGTAGACACAAAGACAAAGATGAAAATTTATAGAGAGAACTCTAATTTTATTAATATATCTCAAATACGTGCAACTTTGGCACATTTATAACAGCAAGTTATGACATCCTTCTTATATGAAAATAAAGTGAGGTATACAAT
Organism: Iris pallida; assembly: GCA_029216955.1. NCBI lineage: Eukaryota > Viridiplantae > Streptophyta > Magnoliopsida > Asparagales > Iridaceae > Iris > Iris pallida. Next base: position 14,292,003 of record JANAVB010040216.1, on the reverse strand, counting down.
AACTTAGTTACAAAGATTACAAACTAACATTTTTCCTCAAGCTGGTACATAGATATTGTACATGTCTAACTTGTCTAAAAACAATTTAAAAAAACTCTGATTGGAGACGACTTTGATGAGAATGTCTTCTGATAGTCGATATCTCGATTACTTTGTCCTCGAATTTCTCCTTAATAAAAAATATATCAATCTCAACATGCTTAATTTCTATCATGCTAATTAAACCGGATTGTGTGAAATATCACGAACAATTTTATTATAAAAAAACAACATATGATTATTATGTCTTGTAGTAGAAGCTTAAGCCATTAACTCACGAATCTCTAGTGCAATACTTTTGTAATCGGCTTCTGCACTCAATCTTGCAACTACATTCTACTTATTTTCAAGTAACAAGATTTTCTCCAATAAAGGTGAAATAACTAGATCTTGAAAGTCTATCTTCAGTTGAACATGCCAAAGGCATCAGTATAACATTTAATTCTTAAATGACCATTCCTTCTGAGTAGAATTTCTTGACCTAGACTTTCCTTCACATATATATATATATATATATATATATATATATATATATATATATATGCATTCTTAGTTGTTCTCAATATGGATCATGCATGTATTGACTAACCACACATAAGAAAAGACATAAGCACGACCAGGCCTAGTATGCATCAAATACATTAATCGGTCTACCAATCTATGTTATCTTCTTTTGTCAACTGGTACCTGGTCAAGATCATTACTAAGTTCCAATTCCTCTTCTAGTAACGTAGCTACAAGTTGACATGCAGGTATACCAGATTTTTTTTTTCCAATAGATCAATGACATATATACTTCCTTTGTGACAAGAATATATATTCATGATTTACACCTTAATACCTCAATGCCTATAGAATACTTCAATGATCTATGATTCACATCAGTTCAAATACACTGGACAAATATTTTGACAATGTTGTCTCTCTTCATGACCAAATTTCTCGTTACTACTATGTCATCTATGTAAATAATAAGTGTCGTAACTTTCTCATTTTTTCCGCTTCATGTGATCACAAGTACTGTTTGTAGGCAAATAATCTCATGGACTTGGTGAATCTACTAAACTAAGCTCATGAGACTGTTTCAAGACATAAAGATATTTCTTAAATCTACACACTCGAGTATATACCCATTTGCATCCCACATATTTCTTGCTACATGGTAAGTCAGTTATTTTTAGGTAGCATTCTTCTTCAAGAATTTATGCTCTTCATTCATTGTTTCTCGCCAATGGAAATCATCTAAGGTTTCCCGCACAATGTTACGAATATTTACAACATATAATTGATTCACAAATGACTTATTTGATTCTGATAGGTTACTGGTAGATACATAATTGTTTAATAGGTACAACACTACCAAAATCTGTCAAATTAGCAACGTATTTAGCCACGTCAGAAGAAAATGTTGCAAAGTAATATGAATCTAGCGACGTCCTATTAAAATGTCACAAGACGTCGATGATAGGATCATATTGTATTTCGATACAACACTACCAAAACCGTCGCTAAATACGTCGCTAATCTAGATTAGCAATGTATTTTAACATTTAGCGACGATTTTGGTCGTCGTTAAAATGATTTATTTTGATAGTGCAATACTTTTGACTCTGGATTCGGTTTGGTCATATTGTATCTATCTTTAAGCTTAGGATCAGCGTCATAGGTGGTTTTAGAAATACCTTGATTAGCACGTTCGGGGAGTTGACATTGTAGTGCCCCGTCCCGCAAAGTCAATCGGAGGAATCGAAACGCCAACGGCATTCGGCCTTAGCCTTGCAACGGCTGCTCGGAGACATCGCTCAGGTGGAGTAGTTTCGGTGAACTTGCCTCATCTTTGCCTTCACATAATAAATCGTGTTTTCAACTTGCACAAGTAGGCTTAATAATAAAAGAGATGAATCCACATAGCTAAGGGAATAATCCCGACGGGTCAAAATGAGTTAGAACATGGAAAACGTCCCACGGTCGGCTTAGAGTTGGTGCACGACGTGCTTTAAAAATGACACTCGGTCCTTCGTCCCGTGGCTTGGGAGAAGAAAAGTTGGTCTTTGACATGAAACTATGAAATTAGCCTAAGTCATAGGCATCGCCCGCATGAATGCTTGCTAAAGCATGCACGGTCCTGTCCTGCAAGGCTTGGCATAGCCTTTGCTCGTCCCTTGGATTAAGTTGTAGGCTTGAGTGAGTTAGGCAAAGTTATGCCGGTCGACCTAAGTTATTCTACGTGCTGTCTCGCTCATTCTGCGGTTGTCAAGATAAATAGTCCCACGACCCCAAGGCCCGTCATATGAAGTATGACTTGGGCGACAGCGTTGCGTAGAACATGAGTCGGTTTAGAGGCACGAGCCACGGTTAGTTCAGCGGAAAGTTAGCCACGGTCGGTCGATACTTAAGGAAACACGTTATGTTCAAGTTAAGTTGGAAGGCTATGCAGTAGCCGTTTCCTGAGTTCAAAGAATGTTAAGTCTAAGCGATGGTTAGTCGTCGAGAGGAAATATGTCGGGACTGTGGTTCAGTCACCAAGGTAACCCTGGTTTGGGCTCTGCGAATGAAGTATGAAAAGTGGAAAGAGTAAAGCAAAAGAAGTAAAATGATGATGATGAGACCATGCATTACGTTAAGTCTAGAAGTTAGCGTAGGCGCGTGGTCATGGATGACTTGTCGACAAGGGGTGGTTCTTCGAGCGGCAACCCGGGGCCACGGGACTGACTCGGCCTAGGAAGAACTGATTATAGCCGAGCTGGATAATAGGCAATTGTCACGACCCGCACCAATTTTTTTTTTAAACGGATACAAGACGTGTCCAAGCCAGCCTACGCCGCAGTGTCGGCGGTAGAACGCTGTCACGGCCATGAGATCAAAATCACAAAATAATGCTCATTCACAACATTAATTTAATTTACAAAGATCACAAGTTTTACATTTGTAGAAAAATATAAACTTGTACAAATATGGAAAGACTACAATTCATTTATCTATCTAGTTTCTAGGCCTTTGTCTGCAAGTATTTCCGTCACTCCCCAAGCTAAGTGAATCCACGGCTAACATAAAAATGTTGGTTTCCAGTCAGGAATGGAACGAGCACAATTCACTGAATACAATTTCAAATAAAGAAGATGACTATAAAACAAAGGTTAGACATCAATTATGAGTTTTGAAAATAAACAGAAAATACAGAAAACTAATAGTAAATAAATAGACACAACAGACTTTCTCCAACTGCTAGAAGTACCTTTGATATGTGATCGGTCTCGGAACAATTATGCGACACTATCTACACTGTCTAAAGTTATACTGTCTATACTGTCTAAGTTACACTGTCTACACTGTCTACATTGTATAAAGCTACACTGTCTACAAAAAATATTACAATAAAGAAACACTGTCTACAAAATAATAATCACGATCTACACAATTTAAATACAGTAATAATCATGGTCTACACTGTCTACCTTGCAGTAAATAAATCACTGTCTATACTGTCTACAAGAATAATGAATCACTGTCTACACTGTCTAAGGTCAGGTCACACATCGTTGGTACTTCCTATTCCCGACTCAACAATTTTAATAGAAAATAATTACATAACCAATGGCCAATCAATAAAATATAGTAAAAATCAATATCGAAATGCAGACAATAAACTATACTCGCCTGTGGTCCTGTGCTGGTGAAACCGATGATCCAAATCACTCAAAATGCCACAATAGTCAAAACTCGTACAACAGTTCCCGAAAGCTGAAATAGACAATACCAATGATCTCAGAATAGTCAAATTAGCTAGGATTGCCTGTCCTTAAGTCCAATTCTGGACACAGGGCAAAACGGTAATTTTGGGCCAAAACGGTGTCCGCCGTTGGACCCGCTTTGCACCGAAAAACGTGCCAGAGTCAACGGTCTCTAAAGTCGTCAAACTATATGTCTACGAATCCAGTTTTTCGATACGAACCCAACCGTATGTCCAGAGTTGGATTTCGGCGGGCTGTGCACAAAATCGCCCGTTGAGTCGGACCGTGGGGCCCACAAAACGACGTCGGATTCGACTGTCTCAGAATTGGACCAAACTTGGCATGCAAAACCAGAAAAATGATACGGTCCTGTTGGCACTAGTTTTGTCTCGATCTGACGAGCGTGCACAAAGTAATTGAGAAATTTGCAAAATACACGATACGGGGAATTTTGACGGATACTCATCAATTTCGTCGCGCTCACGCGACCAATTTGAATTCCGCCAAAGTCCACACGACCACGAAGCCGTTATGCAGCTTTCGATGCTTTCGGTTCGCGACCACGTCGTCCAATTTGGCGGGACGCACGTCGTGTGGAGCAATTTTTATGTTTTTAAAACAGATTTTCGTCAAAGTTCGGGATTCGATTTCTCGACATATAATCAATGGTTTCCGAATCCACAAAAAGGATTATGAAGCCCTATACGTTGTCTAAAAGTCCCTTCAAATAGATTTTCTAATATGATTCTGGATCGATCAGAATCGATCGTCAAAAGTGGGTGGTTGGACTGTATTAGGTGTCCTGTTTTGGACTGATTTTTCGTCAACTTCAATTCGATTTATCTCGAGTTTCGGGTCGTTAGAAGCTAAACCAATTGATAGGAATTAAAGGTGGTCATATTGTGATCATACCAGAGTTTTCGGCTCGCAAAACGATCGAACGATCGTTGAGATTTTTTGTCGCGAAGTTAGCTCCTCGCCTTACACTGCTGTTGTTCGCTGTCGTCTCCACGCGCGGTTTTTGGCCGGCCGACGGTTCTCCGGCCAGCGGCGGCACGGTGGGGAGGCACGCGCAGACCCAGGGGAGCGTGGCGGAGTGCTGGATTAGGGTTTTTGGTTCCGAACTCCCCCACCCTCTGCTCGCGTTTTATACCTATACGCGCGATTCCCCCGTCTAGTTTTCTCGGCCTGTGAGGGGAAACACTCGTTTGGTTGGGCTTTATGAGCAAACCATTTCCCGGGCTGATCCACTGTTCCCGCAAGGAAACAGTGTTGACATATACATATTATTATTTTTTTTATTAGGAGCAAAATTTAGTCAATTATGTGTGCTTAATAGAGCACATCATAAGACAAAGTAACCCACAGGAAAAACGCCCCAACCTTGTATATTCCAGCTTCTTCAATCAGTGCATTTATGCGAAAAGGAGGCTTGAATTCCTGGGTCATACGATAATTCATAACAGGAAATTCTCCATCTGGAGGAACCTACGATCAAGTTGACAAGGAGTACCTTAATCAACTGCAAATATAAAACCATATGCTACTAAATTACATCAAACTTCTAAAGAATTACTGTTAATTATTATTATTATTAATAACTAAACACATATATTCATTCATATATATACTAATATAATAATAACCATAAAATCTAAATAAATCCCAAAAATTATCAATTTTTAGTGTAGGCCCTATTTGTATAAATTTATCTATATATATTTATATGACCATACATAATAATATTTAGTTGACAAATATAACCAATACTAAATATATGTGTATATATACACATCAGTTGTCTTAACAATAATAATAAAATGTAGGGGAACAAAATACCGTAATCCACTGCTAAAAGTACTTGAAGTTGCAGGTATAGCCTAGATATCGCCAACTGCACACGGGTAACTGAGTAGGACGTTCATCATGTTTCTAAAATAGAATATAATTTCAACAACCATAAAATATATATTATATATATAAATCCTTTATATATGGAATGCCTATACGGACAATCAAAATTAATAAATGCAATATGTATATCTACATGGACGTCTTAGGACTCACTATAAGCCCACACGGCTTGGGCTCGGTTCGGGCCCAGTCCGGACTAGTTTGGTACGACCAGGTCACTTAGACGTCAAATAATATTAATAGTGAATAATTAAACTATTTATAATTGTCATGCCACAACTTGGCCTGATTTTCCTACTTAGGGCATCTCTATGGCTCGATCTTCCTTGGCATGACTAATACACTAGTCAAGGCACGTCACTGCACTATCCGTGCCATGATTCCTAGTCGTCTGGTACTTCAAAACTCCATCATGGCTAAATTCATCCACCGTAATAATTAACTAAATAATTATATACAAATTATAAAATCACTATTTAATTCAAATAAATAAATATATATATATATATATTATAAAATAATTTTGGGAAGAGAGGTTACAAATCTACCCACCTTAAAATAATTTCGTCCTCGAAATTCTAATTCATAATTATTCTTAGATTCAAAGGAAATCTACGATTACTTTAATCTCCTCGAATTTTAATTCTTCAAAACGGTTTATATCCTTCTCATTTGTCATTTGGCAACTATAAAAATCTCGAGGACTTCTACCCACCTTTGGTCACACTAATCCCTCAAAGCTAGGTCACTAAAATTTTATAATCATCCAACTAGTTGCTCAATTTCTTCCAATGGATATCTATCGCCTATGGTATCTATAATCCTCGCATATCTATCAAGCAATCCGAAATTCAATTATCAACTAACTTATACTATAACCTCTGCTAAATTCTAAGCAACACGGTTATCGACCCCCAAAATAGGAAGGACGAGAGTCAATGGTACGAAAAGACGAGGAAGAATAACTGGGAACAAGCACGAAGTTTCAAGAGCGATAGAGGATATCAAATGAAACCGATAAAATGGACCTTATGAACCATTTTCTTATTAGCTAGATTGGGGCTACTCCGTTCCAATCACTGGCTAACTCTAAAAACCCTTCATTCTTATAGGAGCTTGCAATCCGTCAATACAGAAGTTCCGTTTTCGAAATTATAAACAGTTTCCATGATAAAACGAAATCTGGGAAATCAAGATTGTGATCTTTCCCGTGGTTATTTAAACACACAAACAAGGGATATAATCGCAATACAAGATCGTATCACGACTTCCAGGTAGATGAAATAAGGGTTACGAATGGCCTCACATTCTAGGAGGTGGAGACTACATAATAGGTATTGGGTCCTATTTCAAATAGTCCGATTTTATAGTCAACTATGGTGGTAAGCATGGATGGGTTTAACTGGGTCTTAATGGTTTCTCCGATTGGACACCAATCGTTAGTTGGATGAACCCTGAATTTCAATCTATATGGACTGAACAAGGTCCCAACTATAAACTATTTTTACTAGGTTAAGGTAGCCTAGAATAGTTTTCCACCCAAGTAGTTGAGCTATTTATCAGGCAGGTTGGTTAGCTAGGTCCCTAAAGCCCAAATACGTCTTTCGTGACTTCTGTGTTTAAGTGGCACGAGAAAACACCATTGAGTGGCACACTGGTGAAATGTGCGCAGTGGGCTCGAGTCGATCACAACCATATATTGGGTTGAAGGCTTCGAGTCGAAGTTGAGTCCCTAACCATAATCGAGAAGTTTTTCGGTACCATGGTAAGGGTTATAGTTAGTCCTTTCTACCAGAAAGTCGTACCATAAAAATAGAGTACAAGGGGACTGGTTTGAGTGGGACATGATATACCTAGATGAAGGTGAACTCGTCTAAATCTTACATATAAAATTTGTTGGAAGGTAACAACTGGTCTCGTGCTCCGAATATTAATGACACGGCCGGGGACACAAAATGATCTAAATGGAAAGTGGGAGTCCATAGGGCACTAACTATCATTCTAATAAAAATTATTCTAATCAATCAGTAATCCTCGTATATCCCAATTTTTTTTTTGGAAGCTTACAGTCTACCCACCTTAGAAGCTAAGACATGGTTTTAGGAATAATGAGGTTTGAAAAATTTTAAAGTCCGGATATCGCACCTCGACTCTTGGTAATAAAGAATAAGGTACGGCGTAACGGAATACGGTAGATATAAGTCAAGTCAAAGATCGTTCCTCCATGAATGGAAAACGAGTGTGTACAATGACATATGGTCGATAAAATAGAGGAATATACACATCCCTAGTGTACAAGAGTTATCGACGGGGTAATCAGCTCTAAGGCATGTCATATGAAAATATTTCTAACAACTGTGTCGTGATTCTCTATTGGGGTCAAACCTACCGGACTAGTGTCACAAGGGTTCTAGTTGAAGCAAGCTTCAAACAAAAGATTAGAGGCTCACAACATTTTGTCTCTGGAGAATAGGTAGTCTCTTAGGTTGGCATTCCGACTAAGGGTAAAACCCTCATCATTCTCAAATTCAGATGGCTTGAAAGTCCCGATAACAGTTTGAGGTCGAGAGGAGAACGAGTAACTCAATCACAAGACTGGCCATCGGTAGCTACACTTATGCCTACCATTATCATAGCCATGAGAATACTCTGTATCTCTCTACCATCACAAGCTTTCGTCTTTCCAAATCGGTGAAAGATAAAAATAATAAAGAATTCAAGGGAGATGTTACTGAGTACAATTTCATGATTCAAGGGCAAACATATAATTCAAGAGGAATTGTCAATACAGTCGTAGATGAGACCCTAGAGACATCTATATCTCAATCCACGTAGGGTAATTAAATAAAGTGCGAACCAAATGCATCATGGTTGATCAGACCATAATACACTGATTCTAATTAGACAATAAGTTAGCAGGCGTCCCCACTAAACATATGCCTCGAATCAAGCTCGAGAACAGAGTGAGCTTGCAAAAACTAGGCTGTAATAGCAGCGTTGGTCAAAATAGTCAAGATACAAGTCCGCAAGATTTTTGAAAAGAGGCACAAGTAGTTCGAGTTTAGAGAGAATCAAAACTTACCTGGTGTTCTTGCTTCTATAGACATCCCACTATCATCTTACCCTTAAGGCCTTGGTCGACTAATGGTTGATGGACATTCTAAATTCCATATTCTAGGTAAACCTATTAGTGTCAATCAATTCCTCGTTAGTAAGTCACAAGGACTACAAAATGCTGGGTCGGGAGACATGCTACCCAACTTACAAAATTTCTACTAATATCGGCTTTGGATCTTATGGGACATGCATGGCATTGTTCTATCCTCTATGGTATCCCAAACTTATAATCACGTCTGAAATCATTTCACCGAGAGTTATGCCTCGTCCGTAAAATCGGGCTGTGGTAAAACCCTTGGTTTCGTAACTCAATATGATACAAAGTCGAATACCTCTTAACTCTATCCAATATTGACTCAAGGGTAACTACGATCAAAAGGACAACTAGCTATAGTTTTAGGAATATTCTATAACTTATATCTTCTTAAACTAATTTCACCTCTAGGGGTTGTATCTCGCCAGTGCGCTGCTGGCTGCAGTGTATCCATAGACTCCAAAATTCAATTAAATGGCGACAGTGCGCTACTGTCCTGCCATTATAAGTTAACTAATATTCCTTTAACTATATATGTAAAAACTCATGAGCTTCTAGAGGTTCAAGCAAGTCGACTATGAGATAAAGCGTAGGTATCTATCAGTCACAACCCTTAAAATAAAAGGTGAACAGGGAGGAAATAACTGAAGACAAAGAAATACAAACATTCTAACTATTCTATGTGTATTCAAGCCTTTGAGGAAAAACTTGAATCAAAACTAACTCGAGGTTCGCATATGGATAACCCAATCAGAAATGATAATTCCTGGGGCAAAATAGGAACTAAATAGGCAATTTGGACTAAATATGAGGATGATATCTAAAGAGGCAACGAGAAGGAATTGAATAATTCCTCTAGGTGAGATCATCAATTCCAGGAAACTCTGCCTCTCCAAGTGAATAATCTATCCACATTGGACCATATCTTCCAATCAAGAGGTAATAGTGTACCTATGGGGATTTGACAAACTATCAAAGTTAATAACTCTCATCCTAAATTGCATGCCCTAGACTACCCATCGGCAAATTTATATAAGGGACTCCTAGTCCTAGTCATTCTCTTGAATTAAATTAATTTTTAATTCGTGAATGAGCATTTCTAGTCGCAGGCTCGCAATAGTACAACTAACTTAAGTACCATCACGAGTTCGCGTGATTTGCGAAGACAGACCTGCATGGGCCACCACAAAAACTTGTCACGACCCGCACCCGTTTTTTTTTTAAACGGATACGAGACGTGTCCAAGCCAGCCTACGCCGCAGTGTCGGCGGTAGAACGCTGTCACGGCCATGAGATCAAAATCATAAAATAATGCTCATTCACAATATTAATTTAATTTATAAAGATCACAAGTTTTACATTTGTAGAAAAATATAAACTTATACAAATATGGAAAGACTACAATTCATCTATCTATCTAGTTTCTAGGCCTTTGTCTGCAAGTATTTCCGTCACTCCCCAAGCTAAGTGAATCCACGGCTAACCTGAAAATGTTGGTTTCCAGTCAGGAATGGAACGAGCACAATTCACTGAATGTAATTTCAAATAAAGAAGATAACTATAAAACAAAGGTTAGACATCAATTATGAGTTTTGAAAATAAACAGAAAATACAGAAAACCAATAGTAAATAAATAGACACAACAGACTTTCTCCAACTGCTAGAAGTACCTTTGATATGTGATCGGTCTCGGGATAATTATGCAATACTGTCTACACTGTCTAAAGTTACACTATCTACACTGTCTAAGTTACACTGTCTACACTGTCTAAGTTACACTGTCTACATTGTATAAAGCTACACTGTCTACAGAAAATATTGCAATAAAGAAACACTGTCTACAAAATAATAATCACGATCTACACAATTTAAATGCAGTAATAATCATGGTCTACACTGTCTACTTTGCAGTAAATAAATCACTGTCTACACTGTCTACAAGAATAATGAATCACTGTCTACACTGTCTTCACTGTCTAAGGTCAGATCACACATCGTTGGTACTTCCCATTCCCGACTCAACAATTTTAATAGAAAATAATCACATAACCAATGGCCAATCAATGAAATATAGTAAAAATCAATATCGAAATGCAGACAATAAACTGTACTCGTCTGTGGTCCTGTGCTGGTGAAACCGATGATCCAAATCACTCAAAATGCCACAATAGTCAAAACCCATACAACAGTCCCCGAAAGCTGAAATAGACAATACCAATGATCTCAGAATAGTCAAATTAGCTAGGATTGCCTGTCCTTAAGTCCAATTCTGGACACAGGGCAAAACGGTAATTTTGGGCCAAAACGGTGTCCGCCGTTGGATCCGCTTTGCACCGAAAAGCGTGCCAGAGTCAACGGTCTCTAAAGTCGTCAAACTACATGTCTACGAATCCAATTTTCTGATACGAACCCAACCGTATGTCCAGAGTTGGATTCCAGCGGACCGTGCACAAAATCGCCCGTTGAGTCGGACCGTAGGGCCCACAAAACGACATCGGATTCGACTGTCTCAGAATTGGACCAAACTTGGCATGCAAGACCAGAAAAATGATACGGTCCTGTTGGCATAAGTTTCGTCTTGATCTGACGAGCGTGCACAAAGTAATTGAGAAATTTGCAAAATGCACGATACGGGGAATTTTGACGGATACGCATCAATTTCGTCGCGCACACGCGACCAATTTGAATTCTGCCAAAGCCCACACGACCACGAAGCCGTTATGCAGCTTTCGATGCTTTCGGTTCGCGACCACGTCATCCGATTTGGCGGGACGCACGTCGTGTGGAGCAATTTTTATGTTTTTAAAATAGATTTTCGTCAAAGTTCGGGATTCGATTTCTCGACATGTAATCGATGGTTTCCGAATCCACAAAAAGGATTATGAAGCCCTATACGTTGTCTAAAAGTCCCTTCAAATAGATTTTCTAATATGATTCTGGATCGATCAGAATCGATCGTCGAAAGTGGGTGGTTGGACTGTATTAGGTGTCCTGTTTTGGACTGATTTTTCGTCAACTTCAATTCGATTTATCTCGAGTTTCGGGTCGTTAGAAGCTAAACCAATTGATAGGAATTAAAGGCGGTCATATTGTGATCATACCAGAGTTTTCGGCTCGCGAAACGATCGAACGATCGTTGAGATTTTTCGTCGCGAAGTTAGCTCCTCGCCTTACACTGCTGTTGTGCGCTGTCGTCTCCACGCGCGGTTTTTGGCCGGCCGACGGTTCTCCGGCCAGCGGCGGCGCGGTGGGGAGGCGCGCGCAGACCCAGGGGAGCATGGCGGAGTGTTGGATTAGGGTTTTTGGTTCCGAACTCCTCCACCCTCTGCTCGCGTTTTATACCTATACGCGCGATTCCCCCGTCTAGTTTTTTCGGCCTGTGAGGGGAAACACTCGTTTGGTTGGGCTTTATGAGCAAAACATTTCCCGGTCTGATCCACTGTTCCCGCAAGGGAACAGTGTTGACATATACATATTATTATTTTTTTTATTAGGAGCAAAATTTAGTCAATTATGTGTGCTTAATAGAGCACATCATAAGACAAAGTAACCCACAGGAAAAACGCCCCAACCTTGTACATTCCAGCTTCTTCAATCAGTGCATTTATGCGAAAAGGAGGCTTGAATTCCTGGGTCATACGATAATTCATAACAGGAAATTCTCCATCTGGAGGAACCTACGATCAAGTTGACAAGGAGTACCTTAATCAACTGCAAATATAAAACCATATGCTACTAAATTACATCAAACTTCTAAAGAGTTACTGTTAATTATTATTATTATTAATAACTAAACACATATATTCATTCATATATATACTAATATAATAATAACCATAAAATCTAAATAAATCCCAAAAATTATCAATTTTTAGTGTAGGCCCTATTTGTATAAATTTATCTATATATATTTATATGACCATACATAATAATATTTAGTTGACAAATATAACCAATACTAAATATATGTGTATATATACACATCAGTTGTCTTAACAATAATAATAAAATGTAGGGGAACAAAATACCGTAATCCACTGCTAAAAGTACTTGAAGTTGCAGGTATAGCCTAGATATCGCCAACTGCACACGGGTAACTGAGTAGGACGTTCATCATGTTTCTAAAATAGAATATAATTTCAATAACCATAAAATATATATTATATATATAAATCCTTTATATATGGAATGCCTATACGGACAATCAAAATTAATAAATGCAATATGTATATCTACATGGACGTCTTAGGACTCACTATAAGCCCACACGGCTTGGGCTCGGTTCGGGCCCAGTCCGGACTAGTTTGGTACGACCAGGTCACTTAGACGTCAAATAATATTAATAGTGAATAATTAAACTATTTATAATTGTCATGCCACAACTTGGCCTGATTTTCCTACTTAGGGCATCTCTATGGCTCGATCTTCCTTGGCATGACTAATACACTAGTCAAGGTACGTCACTGCACTATCCGTGCCATGATTCCTAGTCGTCTGGTACTTCAAAACTCCATCATGGCTAAATTCATCCACCGTAATAATTAACTAAATAATTATATACAAATTATAAAATCACTATTTAATTCAAATAAATAAATAAATAAATATATATATATTATAAAATAATTTTGGGAAGAGAGGTTACAAATCTACCCACCTTAAAATAATTTCGTCCTCGAAATTCTAATTCATAATTATTCTTAGATTCAAAGGAAATCTACTATTACTTTAATCTCCTCGAATTTTAATTCTTCAAAACGGTTTATATCCTTCTCATTTGTCATTTGGCAACTATAAAAATCTCGAGGACTTCTACCCACCTTTGGTCACACTACTCCCTCAAAGCTAGGTCACTAAAATTTTATAATCATCCAACTAGTTGCTCAATTTCTTCCAATGGATATCTATCGCCTATGGTATCTATAATCCTCGCATATCTATCAAGCAATCCGAAATTCAATTATCAACTAACTTATACTATAACCTCTGCTAAATTCTAAGCAACACGGTTATCGACCCCCAAAATAGGAAGGACGAGAGTCAATGGTACGAAAAGACGAGGAAGAATAACTGGGAACAAGCACGAAGTTTCAAGAGCGGTAGAGGATATCAAATGATACCGATAAAATGGACCTTATGAACCATTTTCTTATTAGCTAGATTGGGGCTACTCCGTTCCAATCACTGGCTAACTCTAAAAACCCTTCATTCTTATAGGAGCTTGCAATCCGTCAATACAGAAGTTCCGTTTTCGAAATTATAAACAGTTTCCATGATAAAATGAAATCTGGGAAATCAAGATTGTGATCTTTCCTGTGGTTATTTAAACACACAAACAAGGGATAAAATCGCAATACAAGATCGTATCACGACTTCCAGGTAGATGAAATAAGGGTTACGAATGGCCTCACATTCTAGGAGGTGGAGACTACATAATAGGTATTGGGTCCTATTTCAAATAGTCCGATTTTATAGTCAACTATGGTGGTAAGCATGGATGGGTTTAACTGGGTCTTAATGGTTTCTCCGATTGGACACCAATCGTTAGTTGGATGAACCCTGAATTTCAATCTATATGGACTGAACAAGGTCCCAACTATAAACTATTTTTACTAGGTTAAGGTAGCCTAGAATAGTTTTCCACCCAAGTAGTTGAGCTATTTATCAGGCAGGTTGGTTAGCTAGGTCCCTAAAGCCCAAATACGTCTTTCGTGACTTCTGTATTTAAGTGGCACGAGAAAACACCATTGAGTGGCACACTGGTGAAATGTGCGCAGTGGGCTCGAGTCGATCACAACCATATATTGGGTTGAAGGCTTCGAGTCGAAGTTGAGTCCCTAACCATAATCGAGAAGTTTTTCGGTACCATGGTAAGGGTTATAGTTAGTCCTTTCTACCAGAAAGTCGTACCATAAAAATAGAGTACAAGGGGACTGGTTTGAGTGGGACATGATATACCTAGATGAAGGTGGACTCGTCTAAATCTTACATATAAAATTTGTTGGAAGGTAACAACTGGTCTCGTGCTCCGAATATTAATGACACGGCCGGGGACACAAAATGATCTAAATGGAAAGTGGGAGTCCATAGGGCACTAACTATCATTCTAATAAAAATTATTCTAATCAATCGGTAATCCTCGTATATCCCAATTTTTTTTTGGAAGCTTACAGTCTACCCACCTTAGAAGCTAAGACATGGTTTTAGGAATAATGAGGTTTGAAAAATTTTAAAGTCCGGATATCGCACCTCGACTCTTGGTAATAAAGAATAAGGTACGGCGTAACGGAATACGGTAGATATAAGTCAAGTCAAAGATCGTTCCTCCATGAATGGAAAACGAGTGTGTACAATGACATATGGTCGATAAAATAGAGGAATATACACATCCCTAGTGTACAAGAGTTATCGACGGGGTAATCAGCTCTAAGGCATGTCATATGAAAATATTTCTAACAACTGTGTCGTGATTCTCTATTGGGGTCAAACCTACCGGACTAGTGTCACAAGGGTTCTAGTGGAAGCAAGCTTCAAACAAAAGATTAGAGGCTCACAACATTTTGTCTCTGGAGAATAGGTAGTCTCTTAGGTTGGCATTCCGACTAAGGGTAAAACCCTCATCATTCTCAAATTCAGATGGCTTGAAAGTCCCGATAACAGTTTGAGGTCGAGAGGAGAACGAGTAACTCAATCACAAGACTGGCCATTGGTAGCTACACTTATGCCTACCATTATCATAGCCATGAGAATACTCTGTATCTCTCTACCATCACAAGCTTTCGTCTTTCCAAATCGGTGAAAGATAAAAATAATAAAGAATTCAAGGGAGATGTTACTGAGTACAATTTCATGATTCAAGGGCAAACATATAATTCAAGAGGAATTGTCAATACAGTCGTGGATGAGACCCTAGAGACATCTATATCTCAATCCACGTAGGGTAATTAAATAAAGTGCGAACCAAATGCATCATGGTTGATCAGACCATAATACACTGATTCTAATTAGACAATAAGTTAGCAGGCGTCCCCACTAAACATATGCCTCGAATCAAGCTCGATAATAGAGTGAGCTTGCAAAAACTAGGCTGTAATAGCAGCGTTGGTCAAAATAGTCAAGATACAAGTCCGCAAGATTTTTGAAAAGAGGCACAAGTAGTTCGAGTTTAGAGAGAATCAAAACTTACCTGGTGTTCTTGCTTCTATAGACATCCAACTATCATCTTACCCTTAAGGCCTTGGTCGACTAATGGTTGATGGACATTCTAAATTCCATATTCTAGGTAAACCTATTAGTGTCAATCAATTCCTCGTTAGTAAGTCACAAGGACTACAAAATGCTGGGTCGGGAGACATGCTACCCAACTTACAAAATTTCTACTAATATCGGCTTTGGATCTTATGGGACAAGCATGGCATTGTCCTATCCTCTATGGTATCCCAAACTTATAATCACGTCTGAAATCATTTCACCGAGAGTTATGCCTCGTCCGTAAAATCGGGCTGTGGTAAAACCCTTGGTTTCGTAACTCAATATGATACAAAGTCGAATACCTCTTAACTCTATCCAATATTGATTCAAGGGTAACTACGATCAAAAGGACAACTAGCTATAGTTTTAGGAATATTCTATAACTTATATCTTCTTAAACTAATTTCACCTCTAGGGGTTGTATCTCGCCAGTGCGCTGCTGGCTGCAGTGTATCCATAGACTCCAAAATTCAATTAAATGGCGACAGTGCGCTACTGTCCTGCCATTATAAGTTAACTAATATTCCTTTAACTATATATGTAAAAACTCATGAGCTTCTAGAGGTTCAAGCAAGTCGACTATGAGATAAAGCGTAGGTATCTATCAGTCACAACCCTTAAAATAAAAGGTGAACAGGGAGGAAATAACTGAAGACAAAGAAATACAAACATTCTAACTATTCTATGTGTATTCAAGCCTTTGAGGAAAAACTTGAATCAAAACTAACTCGAGGTTCGCATATGGATAACCCAATCAGAAATGATAATTCCTGGGGCAAAATAGGAACTAAATAGGCAATTTGGACTAAATATGAGGATGATATCTAAAGAGGCAACGAGAAGGAATTGAATAATTCCTCTAGGTGAGATCATCAATTCCAGGAAACTCTGCCTCTCCAAGTGAATAATCTATCCACATTGGACCATATCTTCCAATCAAGAGGTAATAGTGTACCTATGGGGATTTGACAAACTATCAAAGTTAATAACTCTCATCCTAAATTGCATACCCTAGACTACCCATCGGCAAATTTATATAAGGGACTCCTAGTCCTAGTCATTCTCTTGAATTAAATTAATTTTTAATTCGTGAATGAGCATTTCTAGTCGCAGGCTCGCAATAGTACAACTAACTTAAGTACCATCACGAGTTCGCGTGATTTGCGAAGACAGACCTGCATGGGCCACCACAAAAACTTGTTACGACCCGCACCCGTTTTTTTTTTTTAAAACGGATACGAGACGTGTCTAAGCCAGCCTACGCCGCAGTGTCGGCGGTAGAACGCTGTCACGGCCATGAGATCAAAATCATAAAATAATGCTCATTCACAACATTAATTTAATTTATAAAGATCACAAGTTTTACATTTGTAGAAAAATATAAACTTATACAAATATGGAAAGACTACAATTCATCTATCTATCTAGTTTCTAGGCCTTTGTCTGCAAGTATTTCCGTCACTCCCCAAGCTAAGTGAATCCACGGCTAACCTGAAAATGTTGGTTTCCAGTCAGGAATGGAACGAGCACAATTCACTGAATGCAATTTCAAATAAAGAAGATAACTATAAAACAAAGGTTAGACATCAATTATGAGTTTTGAAAATAAACAAAAAATACAGAAAACCAATAGTAAATAAATAGACACAACAGACTTTCTCCAACTGCTAGAAGTACCTTTGATATGTGATCGGTCTCGGGACAATTATGCAATACTGTCTACACTGTCTAAAGTTACACTGTCTACACTGTCTAAGTTACACTGTCTACACTGTCTAAGTTACACTGTCTACATTGTATAAAGCTACACTGTCTACAGAAAATATTGCAATAAAGAAATACTGTCTACAAAATAATAATCACGATCTACACAATTTAAATACAGTAATAATCATGGTCTACACTGTCTACTTTGCAGTAAATAAATTACTGTCTACACTGTCTACAAGAATAATGAATCACTGTCTACACTGTCTTCACTGTCTAAGGTCAGATCACACATCGTTGGTACTTCCCATTCCCGACTCAACAATTTTAATAGAAAATAATCACATAACCAATGGCCAATCAATGAAATATAGTAAAAATCAATATCGAAATGCAGACAATAAACTGTACTCGTCTGTGGTCCTGTGCTGGTAAAACCGATGATCCAAATCACTCAAAATGCCACAATAGTCAAAACCCATACAACAGTCCCCGAAAGCTGAAATAGACAATACCAATGATCACAGAATAGTCAAATTAGCTAGGATTGCCTGTCCTTAAGTCCAATTCTGGACACAGGGCAAAACGGTAATTTTGGGCCAAAACGGTGTCCGCCGTTGGACCCGCTTTGCACCGAAAAGCGTGCCAGAGTCAACGGTCTCTAAAGTCGTCAAACTACATGTCTACGAATCCAATTTTCTGATACGAACCCAACCGTATGTCCAGAGTTGGATTCCAGCGGGCCGTGCACAAAATCGCCCGTTGAGTCGGACCGTGGGGCCCACAAAACGACATCGGATTCGACTGTCTCAGAATTGGACCAAACTTGGCATACAGGACCAGAAAAATGATACGGTCCTGTTGGCATAAGTTTCGTCTTGATCTGACGAGCGTGCACAAAGTAATTGAGAAATTTGCAAAATGCACGATACGGTGAATTTTGACGGATACGCATCAATTTCGTCGCGCACACGCGACCAATTTGAATTCTGCCAAAGCCCACACGACCACGAAGCCGTTATGCAGCTTTCGATGCTTTCGGTTCGCGACCACGTCGTCCGATTTGGCGGGACGCACGTCGTGTGGAGCAATTTTTATATTTTTAAAACAGATTTTCGTCAAAGTTCGGGATTCGATTTCTCGACATGTAATCGATGGTTTCCGAATCCACAAAAAGAATTATGAAGCCCTATACGTTGTCTAAAAGTCCCTTCAAATAGATTTTCTAATATGATTCTGGATCGATCAGAATCGATCGTCAAAAGTGGGTGGTTGGACTGTATTAGGTGTCCTGTTTTGGACTGATTTTTCGTCAACTTCAATTCGATTTATCTCGAGTTTTGGGTCGTTAGAAGCTAAACCAATTGATAGGAATTAAAGGCGGTCATATTGTGATCATACCAGAGTTTTCGGCTCGCGAAACGATCGAACGATCGTTGAGATTTTTCGTCGCGAAGTTAGCTCCTCGCCTTACACTGCTGTTGTGCGCTGTCGTCTCCACGCGCGGTTTTTGGCCGGCCGACGGTTCTCCGGCCAGCGGCGGCGCGGTGGGGAGTCGCGCGCAGACCCAGGGGAGCATGGCGGAGTATTGGATTAGGGTTTTTGGTTCCGAACTCCTCCACCCTCTGCTCGCGTTTTATACCTATACGCGCGATTCCCCCGTCTAGTTTTCTCGGCCTGTGAGGGGAAACACTCGTTTGGTTGGGCTTTATGAGCAAAACATTTCCCGGGCTGATCCACTGTTCCCGCAAGGGAACAGTGTTGACATATACATATTATTATTTTTTTTATTAGGAGCAAAATTTAGTCAATTATGTGTGCTTAATAGAGCACATCATAAGACAAAGTAACCCACAGGAAAAATGCCCCAACCTTGTACATTCCAGCTTCTTCAATCAGTACATTTATGCGAAAAGGAGGCTTGAATTCCTGGGTCATACGATAATTCATAACAGGAAATTCTCCATCTGGAGGAACCTACGATCAAGTTGACAAGGAGTACCTTAATCAACTGCAAATATAAAACCATATGCTACTAAATTACATCAAACTTCTAAAGAGTTACTGTTAATTATTATTATTATTAATAACTAAACACATATATTCATTCATATATATACTAATATAATAATAACCATAAAATCTTAATAAATCCCAAAAATTATCAATTTTTAGTG
Source organism: Iris pallida (assembly GCA_029216955.1). Classification (NCBI taxonomy): domain Eukaryota; kingdom Viridiplantae; phylum Streptophyta; class Magnoliopsida; order Asparagales; family Iridaceae; genus Iris; species Iris pallida. Next base: position 14,272,033 of record JANAVB010040216.1, on the reverse strand, counting down.
TAGGCCCTATTTGTATAAATTTATCTATATATATTTATATGACCATACATAATAATATTTAGTTGACAAATATAACCAATACTAAATATATGTGTATATATACACATCAGTTGTCTTAACAATAATAATAAAATGTAGGGGAACAAAATACCGTAATCCACTGCTAAAAGTACTTGAAGTTGCAGGTATAGCCTAGATATCGCCAACTGCACACGGGTAACTGAGTAGGACGTTCATCTTGTTTCTAAAATAGAATATAATTTCAATAACCATAAAATATATATTATATATATAAATCCTTTATATATGGAATGCCTATACGGACAATCAAAATTAATAAATGCAATATGTACATCTACATGGACGTCTTAGGACTCACTATAAGCCCACACGGCTTGGGCTCGGTTCGGGCCCAGTCCGGACTAGTTTGGTACGACCAGGTCACTTAGACGTCAAATAATATTAATAGTGAATAATTAAACTATTTATAATTGTCATGCCACAACTTGGCCTGATTTTCCTACTTAGGGCATCTCTATGGCTCGATCTTCCTTGGCATGACTAATACACTAGTCAAGGCACGTCACTGCACTATTCGTGCCATGATTCCTAGTCGTCTGGTACTTCAAAACTCCATCATGGCTAAATTCATCCACCGTAATAATTAACTAAATAATTATATATAAATTATAAAATCACTATTTAATTTAAATAAATAAATAAATATATATTATAAAATAATTTTGGGAAGAGGGGTTACAGCAATTGGTAGTACAGGGACTTGCATCGAGGATCGCAACCGGCGGTGCAGGGGTCCCGTTTGCCAGGCTATGTCCAAAATGGCTATCAGCCAGTGACCTTTCATATAGATGTGTCGGCACGGGCGGCAATTCGCGTGTGTTCCTTTAGATTGAGTTGAATATGTATGAGTTAAAAAAAAACAATATCTGAGCCAAAGATTTGGCTACAGCGAAGGCGACGTGCTCCGGCACGAGATGTGGCGTCGAGTGTTAAGATGTTGGCATAGAGTTTGTATGAGTTAGGCTTGAGCTGTTGCGAGTTAAGTCGAAAAAGGGCCGTAGGGCAAGTTGTGTGAAGTTACGTTGAGTTGTTGGGCACGGCCTCGAAATATGAGGCACGACCGCGTTGTCACAACACGAGTGTAAGCGAGACTAAGCGAGGAGGCACTGCCTCGAAGATATGGAAGCACGAATCGAGTTATGGCACGACCGAGTCGTTACGTCCCAGAGTTTGGCACAAAAGACAAGTATAAGTCGGTGCGTCAACAATACAAGTATGAGAAAGGTCTAGAGGCAAAGAAATGGAGTCCTTCGTGTAGTTGCATCTCTGATTATGGCCGTAAGGCAAACACGACCTGATAGGTTAACGTTATTGGCACGGAATGGGTCTAAGGCAAAAGTATGAGTTAACGTCGTTGTGCAAGCACGGGATGGTCCTTAGACACAAGTAATACAAAAGGCGTCGGTCCTAAAACTGATCCTAAGGCAAAGAATAGAAAGACAATCGTAAAAGGGTTTATGTTACACAAAGTAAATGAAACGTGTAGGTTTTGTATGGGTGGGCGAGGAGCTCACTCCACCAGTACAGTGGTACTGACACCCACACAGTGTTTCATGTGCAGGCACAGGTAGAAGCTCGTGGCGCAGAGCTCGCTTGGATGCGTCGAGGTACGGAGTTCCTTGGCGAGTCGAAGCGTGCGGCCGCGTGATCTAAAGACTTATACAGGACATAAGTATGGACATCGCCTTCCGAAGCTTCCGCTGGATTGAAGTATTGTATCGAGAGATGAGAGAGGGCAGAGTGACTTGTAATCGAGAGAATAATGAGGCACGAGAGACTTGTAATTTGGCCTTGTGCCCACAAATGTAATCTTATATTCAATATCAAGAAAGAGCTTCTTTTGAATGACTTGTGTTCATGTGTTACTTGTTCTTAAATTCTGCTGCATGATTCAATGTTTCTGCTTGGGACTTCTGTGCGACGACCCCGTCGCCGCCGCTGTAATCGGCCGTTATGAAACTGCCTTGCACGAGCGCAATCTAGCCTCGTGCGGCATCACGTATTAGCGAGGACGATCGCTCCTACGGGAGCGGGGCGTGACATAATGGTATCAGAGCACGGCTTTACGTCCTTGGACCGTCGATTGAATTCTTTAACTTTGATGTTTCCGCAAAACTCTGTTGCTTCCGTAAGTTGTTATCGTTGGTGCGCTCTCTCTCAAATGTCCCTCGGCATGTCTATACAATAAGTCTAAATATTTTCGAAAGCTCGTACAAGCGTTCAATCTAACGCATCGGTAGGCCGTTGCCAAATGCGTCGATAGGACCTTTGTGCCGAACGTTGCAAACTTGACTCGATAGAAAATATGTGCCAATGTTAGCAAAGTCGCACGTGTGCCCGAATAGTCCTACGTTGACCTTAGCAAGTCGCGTGCATGCCTAATTAGTCCAACGTCGACCCTAGCAATTGAGCGTGCAAACTCGGAATATAGTCCGCACGGGATGGCTATGCACACGGCCTTTTGGCTAAGTTGTGTTTCGCGTCGCGCACCTCGACCCTTGGTGCAAACGAGTTGCGAGCGATATCAAGTACCGCTCGGTCGGGAACTGAGATATACTTAGAGTGTCTATCGATAGGAACGCTATCGGACTAACGCTTAGGCGTACACGGAAGATTGATTTGGATTTTGAGGAAATAGTGTGAACGACTTAGTGTGTCGATACGACGCGAGCGACTACGCTAGTGATTCGTCGAACGAATCTGAAGGATGTCTTAGCGCACGATGCGAACGTGATTGAGGACTAGATCGTATGGCTTGAATCCGAGTGGTGTATATGATAGGTTCGGAGAAGAATAAGAATGAGTGTCGACGACTAGTCGAGTGGCTCGAATCCGAGTGGTGTATGGTTTGTCTTGGGAATTGTTCGAGTGAATATTGAGGATTACGATTATTGCGGCGAGGTGATGCGATCGCGCAAAGCCTTAGAACGCGTCACGCTTAGTTGGTCGTGACTTCGAATGTCCCGAACGAGCATCTCGTTCGGACAACTTGTGAATGAGCAACGCGAGTTAGAAAACGATTCAGAACGATGGATGAAAATGAATGGTCTTGATCGAGAAAACTTAGAGGATCCCGCGTGCGATATCGGATTGATGCAAATGAAATGTGACTTGAGTTTTGAACAAACGATCTTGAAACGAGCTTGAGGAATAGAGATCGAACTTGATCTTGAATATCGAGAAAATTGTGGAATATCCAACTCGGACAATAGCATTAGTCGCACGACTCGAAATTGGTTGCAAATGAAGATCGTCAGGTTACGCATGTCGTCGATGGTATTGAGGCGTATCAAAGATCGATATACGATAACTCGGGGGTACTCTGACTCGGCAAATGACGATTGTGCAAATGTCATTGTTTCGATGGATGCTATAATCGGGATATTAAAATGTGTCGAGGAAAGGATAGACTTGGCTCGAGGATTTTCTAAGTTGAACGAATGACGATCGGACTATCGAACTTGGCTTGGATGAAAACTGGAATGTTTGGATTTGCTTCGTCGACAACCACAACGTTAATGTTCTTGTCTTATGCGAGCGCTACTCCAGCCTCGCACATGCATCACGCCGATTAGGGAGATCACTCTGCATGAGCGCTGGTATGGTGATTCATACAGCGGGAGTGGTCGAACTTGTACGGTACGACAATTTATGCTTCGACTTGTGGTTTGACGCGAAGATGGACTCGAGATTGAATTGGTGTGCTTGTCGATTAAACTTGAGGATTGAGTAGGTCCAATCCGCGTATCGAGAATGAATGAGTCTAAACTCAAACAAGAGTTACGCTCCGATGAGAATGATTATTTCGTAGCAGCGTTGCATGGTGATTCATGAACCACCGTGGATTATCAGACTCGCGTGAGATTGGGGCACAATGTATTGTCGAGCGAGACGACCTCGTGATCGAATACATGAATTGGTTAGAATTGGTAAATTGAAGGGATTCGAATATACGCAACGCGTGCCGTAATGCGAATTAGGTGATCGTGCTCGATGTTTAGAAATCTGAGTAGCGCGAGCTTGGGTAGAAAATCCCGTATGATCGACTTTGGTTTGACCCTAGGATTGGGGTCAGTATTGGCATTATTGTTGGGGAACTATGATTCCAATCCTGACATTGACTTAGCCTCGAAAAGAAATGGCCTAGCGGTTAGGCGAGACGCCCATGTTGCTAGTGTTATCAATCGAAGGATTGATCTGGAGGATTGGTATGAATGGATGGTGTGAATCGGGAATATAGGAAACCCTGCTCACGAGGCTCGGCTAACATGTATATATTTTAGGGACGCCTGGGTATGTGTACGATGCGACTCGAGTGAGATGACAAATTTTCTATCATGTGGCTTGGCTGAATGCATGTATTTTGGGGACGCTTGAAATGCATGCACGATCCAGCCAAGTGATACGAGGAGTTCAAGCAAGACTTGAAAAAGGGAAGAGTGTCGAGATCTTGAAATCGTGTTAAAGGAAAGATTGATAATAGTGCGAGCGTGGCTCGAAATCGAAGAAACGCGTAGGCACAGTGCGTACGATAGTTCCGTGCCCAGGCACGATTAAGTCTTGGCCATAGAGATGGTAGGATGGCTTGCCTTCAGAAAAGTCTCGAGGACAAGACTTGTTCTGAGTGGTGTATGATGTAGTGCCCCGTCCCGCAAAGTCAATCGGAGGAATCGAAACGCCGACGGCGTTCGGCCTTAGCCTTGCAACGGCTGCTCGGAGACATTGCTCAGGTGGAGTAGTTTTGGTGAACTTGCCTCATCTTTGCCTTCACATAATAAATCGTGTTTTCAACTTGCACAAGTAGGCTTAATAATAAAAGAGATGAATCCACATACTAAGGGAATAATCCCGACGGGTCAAAATAAGTTAGAACATGGAAAACGTCCCACGGTCGGCTTAGAGTTGGTGCACGGCGTGCTTTAAAAATGACACTCGGTCCTTCGTCCCGTGGCTTGGGAGAAGAAAAGTTGGTCTTTGACACGAAACTATGAAATTAGCCTAAGTCATAGGCGTCGCCCGCATGAATGCTTGCTAAAGCATGCACGGTCCTGTCCCCCAAGGCTTGGCATAGCCTTTGCTCGTCCCTTGGATTAAGTTGTAGGCTTGAGTGAGTTAGGCAAAGTTATGCCGGTCGACCTAAGTTATTCTACGTACTGTCCCGCTCATTCTGCGGTTGTCAAGATAAATAGTTCCATGACCCCAAGACCCGTCATATGAAGTATGACTTGGGCGACAGCGTTGCGTAGAACACGAGTCGGTTTAGAGGCACGAGCCACGGTTGGTTCAGCGGAAAGTTAGCCACGGTCGGTCGATACTTAAGGAAACACGTTATGTTCAAGTTAAGTTGGAAGGCTATGTAGTAGCCGTTCCCTGAGTTCAAAGAATGTTAAGTCTAAGCGATGGTTAGTCGCCGAGAAGAAATATGTCGGGACTGTGGTTCAGTCGCCGAGGTAACCCTGGTTTGGGCTCTGCGAATGAAGTATGAAAAGTGGAAAGAGTAAAGCAAAAGAAGTAAAATGATGATGATGAGACCATGCATTACGTTAAGTCTAGAAGTTAGCGTAGGCGCGTGGTCATGGATGACTTGTCGACAAGGGGTGGTTCTTCGAGCGGCAACCCGGGGCCACGGGACCGACTCGGCCTAGGAAGAACTGATTATAGCCGAGCTAGGTAATAGGCAATTGGTAGTACGGGGACTTGCATCGAGGATCGCAACCGGCAGTGCAGGGGTCCCGTTTGCCAGGCTATGTCCAAAATGGCTATCAGCCAGTGACCTTTCATATAGATGTGTCGGCACGGGCGGCAATCCGCGTGTGTGTCTTTGGATTGAGTTGAATATGTAGGAGTTAAAAAGACACAATGTCTGAGCCTAAGATTTGGCTACAGCGAAGGCGACGTGCTCCGGCACGAGATGTGGCGTCGAGTGTTAAGATGTTGGCATAGAGTTTGTATGAGTTAGGCTTGAGCTGTTGCGAGTTAAGTCGAAAAAGGGCCGTAGGGCAAGTTGTGTGATGTTACGTTGAGTTGTTGGGCACGGCCTCGAAATATGAGGCACGGCCGCCTTGTCACAACACGAGTGTAAGCGAGACTAAGCGAGGAGGCGCTGCCTCGAAGATATGAAAGCACGAATCGAGTTATGGCACGACCGAGTCGTTATGTCCCAGAGTTTGCACAAAAGACAAGTATAAGTCGGTGCGTCGACAATGCAAGCACGAGAAAGGTCTAGAGGTGTAACTCCACTTTTCGGAAATATTGTAGAAATTTAAATTTTTCTATTGATTCATGAATTGGGAATATTTTTTTTATATTTTTGCATAGGTGAAATAACATTTTATTAACCATTTTTTTTGTTTGTTTGGGCTAATTCCCATTTAAACCAATTGATTGGGCCGAGCCTGCAGCCCATTAAACCCTTCTCTTTTAAACCAACTCAAGCCCATGACAGTAGCCTGAGCCTTTGTTAACTTCTCAGCAATTCTTCTTAATTCCAGTAGAGAAGGAATTGGAAGCTTCACAAAAATTTGAATTTTTAACGGCCAGGGAGAGCGGCCATGTGCTCCCCTCTCCACTGTTGTAACAACCTGTCAGAGGTTTCCTGCCAGTTGGCTAGCCTCATTCTCACGTCACTAACCGGCTATTTAAGGCCTCATCTTCTCTCTGTTGATTGGACAAATTCCTCTCTGCTTCAATTTCATTTCTTCGAAGCTTGCTCTGGATAGCCATGGTGATGGTAGCTTGAGGTTCAAGACAGCAATGGCGGCCATTGATGTGCAATCTCAGTAAGAATTCTGATCCTGTCATCTTTTATCATTCGAAATTGAATGGATCGAACAATGGTTAGATTGATTGGTTTTAACTCGAGAGTTGTTGATCGAACTCTGATTTCGAGTTGGAATGGATTGATTCCTAAGCATTTGATCGATTGTTCATTTGGTCAATCACTCATGTATAGCTTCCCAATTTCTGACCCTGAGGTGTTTGATTGTTTGCCTCAATGATCTAAATCGGTTATGACAGATCCTAATCGAGCTCGTCGATTCCATCTCAAAGATCCTTCACATTTTCTCAATCTGTTCTTAAATTGATTCTGATCAGGAATTGAGGTGAGGATTTCCTTTGAATCTAGGGTGCATCACCCTGATAATTTTCCTATCATGGATCTTATATTTGTACACTGTGTGTTTTAGAATGGTTGTTCTCAGTGAGCAGGACAATTGACCTTCGATTTATTGGTAGTATAGGAAGTTGAGTTGGTGAGTATCAATACTTTCTATTTTGATCTAGAGAGGGTTTGGAAATTGTTGTTTATTGTGTTGCTTTTGAATCAGGCTTTGTTCACTAATTCAGTCTCTATATTGTGGAAGCACTTAGAGGTAAACTCCAACTTATCTCTCTAATTGTTCCTTTTCGAATGCCTATACATCTCAGTGAAACTGAGATGGTTTTATTTAAGCTTGGGAAGTAATCTGGGAATTCTCTAAAACTAGATTTTGTGTTCTGCCAGGGTGCTCTTCCCTGTTATTCTAATTTGTTTTGGGTGTTAATTGGGATTGGCCTCATATTTTTGAGACTGAGAATTTCTTGGACCTGTGTGATACGAGTGTGATGGGATTAGCATATTGATATCAACTTTCTCTTAGTTAAACTAGGAAGAAGTCTCAGTGAAACTGAGACTGCTTCCCAGTTGAGCCATGGATGGTTGGGGAAAATGTGCAAGTCACGTGTCATCACATTCGAATTGTGTTTACCTGGGCAGTGACTTGATTTGAACTAAGGACGAGTTCCAGCTGAACCTGGAACTCTAGTGTCCTGTTGGAATCATGATTTGGGTTTACTTTGCTATGGGATGCTTGTTGGATTCAATGCTTACTGCAAGTATGAACCATGCATTATTTTGATTCAGACTTCTTCCTATGAACCTGGGGATTACTATACAAACTGTTTCCATTGACTTTTCAGTCCAAACAGGAATGAATGTGCCAGGGCATATCATTGACCTGTTTATACCTGGGGTATATGTCATGTTGCAGTTCAGTTTGTTAGCCTCTTTTAAATGGTTCAAGTTGGTTTCAGGATGGAATAAGTATTGGGAAGTTCATAGTTGAACTAGTGTTTGAACCTGTGATGATACTTTATCATTCTCAGGAGAAATCCTGAGATCTTTTCTCTTGATTCAGTCCATTAAGACTGCAGAGAACCTGGGATCTTTTACCTGGGTATGACAGTTAGTTCTACATCTTTGGTTTTCCACCTAGAAATCTTGGCAGCAAGATGAGACAATTGGTTGTTGACTGATATTGTGCTAGAGTTTAATTGTTAGTTTTTGAACTTGGAATCATGTGGGATATTGGGTTTTCAACATGATGATTCCTCCTGGAATCTGAAGTCTCATTTCTTTTCACCCTATGAATGGTGGTACAGGATTCTGAGAACTTAAGTCTCAGGAATCTGAGACTTAGCTCAGGATTCTGAGAACTTGAGTCTCAGGAATCAGAGAATTAACTCAGAAATTCTGAGATGACTTCCAAGTTGCACTTCAAATAATTTCAGTCTGGCATTGCTTGGTTAGTTCTGTTCTTCTAAAACTGTTGGTAGGGGGGGCTTGAATCACTGGTGAGTTTTGTATTATTAATCCTTTATGAGCTTTAAAGGTTTGAACCAATGTAAGTTGAGTGAAACTCTAGATTTCTGGAACAGTTTCACATATTGATGTTGAGAGGCTATATACCAAGTTCTTGTTTATAACAGGGTATTTGGATTCCAACAAGTTTTATTATAGAATTTTCATTCTTAAGGTAAGTTTAATTGCTCTTTGTACTTATGTTATGAGGGCTTGGCAAGTTTATTGGACACCCTATCATTGTTAGTTTTCTTTTAAACACTGTCTCATAGTAGGATCATGTATTATACTTATAATTAGAGTTCTTACTAGTTGGAATAATAGTCAATAATATTGATACTCTATAGGAAACCCTAGAATTAAGGTTTAATTTAGGAATTAATCGTGAATAGAATCTTTTGATAACCAATTAGAATTAGCCTGTTTATTAACCCATTTGTACCCATCATTATTAATACAGGAGGATATCTAGCTCTATTGCCTACTTGTACTTCCCTGGAGCAAGGCAAGTACATTCTATGGTTTTGATTAGTGCATTTTCTTGTTCTTTATTACTGACACACTGCGACACGTTCATGATCTTTTCTGGCTTGTTCTTTCATGATCTTACTTGCTCTTTCATGATCTTACTTGCATCTTGGGGTGGGAAAATACTCTAGATATGTGACCAAACCCGGATACTTATTCATGATCTTTAGCTTAGGCCTCGCACAGTGCACGCGGGTCCTAAGCCGTACCTTATATGATCTTTCAGGATCTTTTCATGCTCTTTCATGGTCTTACCCAAGCCGGTCACATATCATAGAAGTATTTCAAATTTATAACACACATGTTCAGGATTTTGTTCTTACATTAGTTTCCTATGATCCTGATCTTGATTGTAACTATAGTCATGATCTTTCCTGCATCTTTATATAGTCGTGATCTTTCATGTATCTTTATAGCAGTAGTTCATGTTCTTTACATACCTTGTTCTTATCCTGTTCTTTAAGCATTTATTTTCCATACCATGATGTTATTGTTCATTACCTAGAACTGTACTTTGCTCCGCTCCTGAATAGGATATGTTGCAGGTATGCTTGCAGAACATTGTTCTACTCTATGGGTCAGAGCCCAGGATTAGCTGAGCAGGATGAGGCTTAGCTTGAGGTTTCAGGTTTAGACTGTTAGCTTACTCTTAGATATTGTCTTTAGAATTCATGTACATTTTATTCTTGATGACTCGTACATTATGATATCTAGATTTGTGGATTATGGTGATCATTCTGGGATACGTTTTTAGATGCTGTGATTCTATATTTTCATGATTATCTGGTTAGTTTTCCCGAGCTTGGTACAGCTTACTTCGTCGTGTCTAACGACGAAGGCTGGGCGTGTCCGACTCGTGTCCGATTATTCGGAAGCGGGTCGTGACATATTTTTAGTGGTGGCCCATGCAGGTCCATCCTAATGGTACCTAGGACTTAGCATACTATTGGGGGACTTGAATTACACTAGGGAAACTTGATCACAGCATAGGAAAATCGAGAAATAAGTGTATATCAGGTATATCAGGTGTATCAGGTATTTTAATATTCTATAAACACTTGTTGTATGTAGGTCTAGGTTATTTTAACAGTTTTCTGTTTTGCAGATAGTTCAAAAGCATGCAACACCAGAACTGTCAATTCACCTGCACTTGACATTTTCGAACTTCCACTACCTTCTATCATTCTACTATCCCCATGGGTAGTACGTAATTGACGGAGACGTCCGGAGAGTCCCTTGACAACCAGAGGAAGCAGGCCACCCTTTCCAAGTCAGACTTGTGGATACACTCTCCGAGCCAGGAAGGACTTCTGATTTCCAGACGCACAGACACTTGAACTTTTTCGACACCGAGCGCATATCTTGCACCAGAGAGCCGATCGAGAACCTGAAGCCGCCACTGAAGATCATCTCAGCATGTGAGGATCCGACTTCTCTGAAGATTAGAGCCACCAGCCTGGAGATTCAGAATGTAGCTCAGACAATGGAACGAAACCGGAAGCTGAAGCTCATGAAAGACATGAAGATTTATGACAAAGACAACAACTACCCTGGACCCGCAAAGCGTCACAACACTCAGTCAGCGTTTCTTCGGTCACACCACCAGTCACATCATCAGGAGCAGATCTCAGCACGCCAGCAGCCATATATTCATGCCAGAGCCCTGCACTTCAGCTCCAGCGGGAGATCCAGATTCAGATCCAGCCGACGATCATTTACAATTTCTGCCACCTCTCAGGATGCCACTATGAAGAGTGCCACAAAAGACGGAGGCTATACTATACTACGGATCGCCTGCCCACCAAGTCAAGACTGCTGGAGAACGTTGATCAACAGCAAAAAGGGAACCACCTTCTCAGAATCAGCAAACACATGGAGCACTACTGCAAGGATCAGCCTATATCAGGACAGCTGAAGAAATTGAAGTGATTCCAATTCCGGAGAAACACTGAAGATAGATTGAAGACAGAAGATTTCTTTTGCATGGTTGGGAAAACCATGTATCTGATTAGCAATCCAGCCTCTCTTTAAAATCCTCTTAGCACCTAGATCATTCCTTCAAAACTTCTTGCCTCTATTTTGGAACCTTGATTGATGTTTGAAACTTATTTCAAGATATTGTTTCATATTCAACAAACTTGTTTCAGACCAACAATTCAATATTTGTTTGAAATCCATTGTTCGATACCGTTTGCACATTCATTCATGACCTTGTTTCCTAGTGATGGCTCCTATTTGTAAATTTTGTTTTTATCAAACTTCGTGTTAAATAAGATTTAATTCCTACTCGTTTATTGATATTCTGTTCGCTAATCGAACTTGTACTATTTCAGAATTATTCCTACTTGAAATATCATTCTGAAACCTTGTTTGAACCTTTGCTTCTATTGATGCTTGTTTGAGATTCTATTTCCTATTCTCGATTTTATTCGAGACTTGTTGCTATTGAGATTCGCTTGTTTACAATCCAATACCTTGTCTCCTATTAGAACCTGTTTTCTAGTCACTATTATAAACCTTGTTTTCTCGTTAAGATTTTCTATTTCGAGATTTTAGTTCCTAAATACGACCTTGTTGATACTTGATTTTTTCACTGTATACCTTATTGGAGAATTCGTTTCAATTCAAGCTTGCTCGAGACTTCATTTTTATTCGAGATTTTATTGAAACTTGTTTCTAGTGTAAAATTTTATTTCTTGTTTTGAAACTTGTCTTCTATCTGATACCTTGCCTCAGTTCATCCTTCGAGACTCTGTTATCCCTTCGGGATAATGTCCCATATATGGAATCTTGTTACCATTCCAGATATCAGTTGATATTCCGTCATAATTTGAAACTTCGTCCTATCTGAAATTTTAAATCTGCCTGGCTGCCCTTTTGTACTCACTGATTAGATCCCATGTCATTTTTAGTACCTAATAAACTCATGTATTCTAACAGTCAGGTAACTTCACCATTTCTATGACTTGGACTATTGAAATTTATTTTGAATTCTTTGAAACTCTTTTGAAATTCCCAGGGATAAAGTCGAGAGGCTATTCGATGACCTACTATGGCATGACAGTTGTGCGCTGCAGCCATTAGCTGGATTATGGAGACTGAGGGTTCACTGCAGCCAGTAGCGCACTGGCGAGGCAGGAACTCTAAGTTGAAGTGATTTCAGACACCCATAGGTTTTCGAGTATTGTCGAGACTTGTCATATTCTTCATATCTTGATCCCTTGGGTTGTTTCGTCAATGATTGTTGGAAAATGGATAAGGTTGATAGAGTATTTGGAGACATATTGTTATTTGAGTAACGGAGCCGAAAGTCCACTGCAGTCAGATACATACTGGCGGGTTAGGGATTCTAAGCAAAGTGATTTCAGATACCAACATGTTCTTGGATATTCTGGAGACTATATTTCCTTTTCATATGATTATTGGTTTTCGAGAATCACAAATTCTTGCATATTCACCCTGATTTGATACTGTATCTCCTGAGTATTTCGTACGTTCCTCAAATCAACCCTTGCTAATTACCTTCTAGTATTGTATCGTTAGATCATTGATTTTCTCAAATTATATGTTGCCAGATTTTGATTCCATACTTCGTTGTGTCTTGTCTAAACTTCAATCTTAAATCATGTCTATTTGACCATGTTCTCCTATCTTGTCCTAGCCCACTTGTGTTAAACCATCAATTTTTGATCGTACCTAATAGTTGTCTTCATGATTTTGCTCCTCTAAGTTGTAATTGAAATTCCTTTCACTTCGTGACTATTTGATCCTCGATCCTTGTCAAAGCGTGATATCCCAAACTTCTTATGTGTACTTGGACTCAAGTCTTAGAGCGTCATGGATCGACAAAAGCACTAGGTGGACAATAGCAGATGGTCACCGGAGTTAGCAGTTAGAAGCAGAGTGTTCCTGAAGAATCTCGCCGACCAGAGGCACCATTCGTTTTGGCAGAGGCGGAAGGTTCAGTCCGAGATTCAGCGGGCCTTTTGACGTGATGACGCGTATTGGCGATGTGGCTTACCAACTAGCGCTTCCAGCTAGATTGGAGGGAGTGCACAATGTCTTCCACATATACCAGCTTCGACGCTACATTCCAGACCCGAGCCATGTGGTGGACTATTCCGAGCTGGAGGTAGGCCCGAGATTGACTTACGAGGAGCAGCCAGTGAAGATCCTTGATCGGAGGGAGAAGCGCCTGCGGAACTAGACTATTTCACTTGTCCGCGTCACGTGGAGACACCACTCTCCAAGAGAGTCCACATGGGAGCGCGAGGACGAGATGCGGGAGCGCTATCCTAGATTGTTTTTGTGATTGTATTTTGCATTTGATTTTAAAATAATAAACTGGTGTTGGATCCTTTGAGAATTGCAGATTTTGATTTGGTCATTGAATTTCGAGGACGAAATTTTTCAAGGACGAAATTTTTCAAGGGGGAGAGATTTGTAACTCCACTTTTCTGAAATATTGTAGAAATTTAAATTTTTCTATTGATTCATGTATTGGGAATATTTTTTTTATATTTTTGCATAGGTGAAATAACATTTTATTAACCATTTTTTTTTGTTTGTTTGGGCTAATTCCCATTTAAACCAGTTGATTGGGCCGAGCCTGCAGCCCATTAAACCCTTCTCTTTTAAACCAACTCAAGCCCATGACAGTAGCCTGAGCCTTTGTTAACTTCTCAGCCATTCTTCTTAATTCCTGTGGAGAAGGAATTGGAAGCTTCACAAAAATTCGAATTTCTAACGGCCAGGGAGAGCGGCCATGTGCTCCCCTCCCCACTGTTGTAACAACCTGTCAGAGTTTTCCCGCCAGTTGGCTAGCCTCATTCTCACGTCACTAACCGGCTATTTAAGGCCTCCTCTTCTCTCTGTTGATTGGACAAATTCCTCTCTGCTTCAATTTTATTTCTTCGAAGCTTGCTCTGGATAGCCATGGTGATGGTAGCTTGAGGTTCAAGACAGCAATGGCGGCCATTGATGTGCAATCTCAGTAAGAATTCTGATCCTGTCATCTTTTATCATTCGAAATTGAATGGATCGAACAATGGTTGGATTGATTGGTTTTAACTCGAGAGTTGTTGATCGAACTCTGATTTCGAGTTGGAATGGATTGATTCCTAAGCATTTGATCGATTGTTCATTTGATCAATCACTCATGTATAGCTTCCCAATTTCTGACCCTGAGGTGTTTGATTGTTTGCCTCAATGATCTAAATCGGTTATGACAGATCCTAATCGAGCTCGTCGATTCCATCTCAAAGATCCTTCACATTTTCTCAATCTGTTCTTAAATTGATTCTGATCAGGAATTGAGGTGAGGATTTCCTTTGAATCTAGGGTGCATCACCCTGATAATTTTCCTATCATGGATCTTATATTTGTACACTGTGTGTTTTAGAATGGTTGTTCTCAGTGAGCAGGACAATTGACCTTTGATTTATTGGCAGTATAGGAATTTAAGTTGGTGAGTATCAATACTTTCTATTTTGATCTAGAGAGGGTTTGGAAATTGTTGTTTATTGTGTTGCTTTTGAATCAGGCTTTGCTCACTAATTCAGTCTCTATATTGTGGAAGCACTTAGAGGTAAACTCCAACTTATCTCTCTAATTGTTCCTTTTCGAATGCCTATACATCTCAGTGAAACTGAGATGGTTTTATTTAAGCTTGGGAAGTAATCTGGGAATTCTCTAAAACTGGATTTTGTGTTCTGCCAGGGTGCTCTTCCCTGTTATTCTAATTTGTTTTGGGTGTTAATTGGGATTGGCCTCATATTTTTGAGACTGAGAATTTCTTGGACCTGTGTGATACGAGTGTGATGGGATTGGCATATTGATATCAACTTTCTCTTAGTTGAACTAGGAAGAAGTCTCAGTGAAACTGAGACTGCTTCCCAGTTGAGCCATGGATGGTTGGGGAAAATGTGCAAGTCATGTGTCATCACATTCGAATTGTGTTTACCTGGGCAGTGACTTGATTTGAACTAAGGACGAGTTCCAGCTGAACCTGGAACTCTAGTGTCCTGTTGGAATCATGATTTGGGTTTACTTTGCTATGGGATGCTTGTTGGATTCAATGCTTACTACAAGTGTGAACCATGCATTATTTTGATTCAGACTTCTTCCTATGAACCTGGGGATTACTATACAAACTGTTTCCATTGACTTTTCAGTCCAAACAGGAATGAATGTGCCAGGGCATATCATTGACTTGTTTATACCTGGGGTATATGTCATGTTGCAGTTCAGTTTGTTAGCCTCTTTTAAATGGTTCAAGTTGGTTTCAGGATGGAATAAGTATTGGGAAGTTCATAGTTGAACTAGTGTTTGAACCTGTGATGATACTTTATCATTCTCAGGAGAAATCCTGAGATCTTTTCTCTTGATTCAGTCCATTAAGACTGCAGAGAACCTGGGATCTTTTACCTGGGCATGACAGTTAGTTCTACATCTTTGGTTTTCCACCTAGAAATCTTGGCAGCAAGATGAGACAATTGGTTGTTGACTGATATTGTGCTAGAGTTTAATTGTTAGTTTTTGAACTTGGAATCATGTGGGATATTGGGTTTTCAACATGATGATTCCTCCTGGAATCTGAAGTCTCATTTCTTTTCACCCTATGAATGGTGGTGCAGGATTCTGAGAACTTAAGTCTCAGGAATCTGAGACTTAGCTCAGGATTCTGAGAACTTGAGTCTCAGGAATCAGAGAATTAACTCAGAAATTCTGAGATGACTTCCAAGTTGCACTTCAAATAATTTCAGTCTGGCATTGCTTGGTTAGTTCTGTTCTTCTAAAACTGTTGGTAGGGGGGGGCTTGAATCACTGGTGAGTTTTGTATTATTAATCCTTTATGAGCTTTAAAGGTTTGAACCAATGTAAGTTGAGTGAAACTCTAGATTTCTGGAACAGTTTCACATATTGATGTTGAGAGGCCATATACCAAGTTCTTGTTTATAACAGGGTATTTGGATTCCAACAAGTTTAATTATAGAATTTTCATTCTTAAGGTAAGTTTAATTGCTCTTTGTACTTAAGTTATGAGGGCTTGGCAAGTTTATTGGACACCCTATCATTGTTAGTTTTCTTTTAAACACTGTCTCATAGTAGGATCATATATTATACTTATAATTAGAGTTCTTACTAGTTGGAATAATAGTCAATAATATTGATACTCTATAGGAAACCCTAGAACTAAGGTTTAAATTAGGAATTAATCGTGAATAGAATCTTTTGATAACCAATTAGAATTAGCCTGTTTATTAACCCATTTGTACCCATCATTATTAATACAAGAGGATATCTAGCTCTATTGCCTACTTGTACTTCCCTGGAGCAAGGCAAGTACATTCTATGGTTTTGATCAGTGCATTTTCTTGTTCTTTATTGCTGACACACTGCGACACGTTCATGATCTTTTCTGGCTTGTTCTTTCATGATCTTACTTGCTCTTTCATGATCTTACTTACATCTTGGGGTGGGGAAATACTCTAGATATGTGACCAAACCCGGATACTTATTCATGATCTTTAGCTTAGGCCTCGCACAGTGCACGCGGGTCCTAAGCCGTACCTTATATGATCTTTCAGGATCTTTTCATGCTCTTTCATGGTCTTACCCAAGCCGGTCACATATCATAGAAGTATTTCAAATTTATAACACACATGTTCAGGATTTTGTTCTTACATTAGTTTTCTATGATCCTGATCTTGATTGTAACTATAGTCGTGATCTTGCCTGCATCTTTATATAGTCGTGATCTTTCATGTATCTTTATAGCAGTAGTTCATGTTCTTTACATACCTTGTTCTTATCCTGTTCTTTCAGCATTTATTTTCCATACCATGATGTTATTGTTCATTACCTAGAACTGTACTTTGCTCCGCTCTTGAATAGGATATGTTGCAGGTATGCTTGCAGAACATTGTTCTACTCTATGGGCCAGAGCCCAGGATTAGCTGAGCAGGATGAGGCTTAGCTTGAGATTTCAGGTTTAGACTGTTAGCTTACTCTTAGATATTGTCTTTAGAATTCATGTACATTTCATTCTTGATGACTCGTACATTATGATATCTAGATTTGTGGATTATGGTGATCATTCTGGGATACGTTTTTAGATGCTGTAATTTTATATTTTCATGATTATCTGGTTAGTTTTCCCTAGCTTGGTACAGCTTACTTCGTCGTGTCTAACGACGAAGGCTGGGCGTGTCCGACTCGTGTCCGATTATTCGGGAGCGGGTCGTGACAAGAGGCAAGGAAATGGAGTCCTTCGTGTAGTTGCATCTCTGATTATGGCCGTAAGGCAAACACGACCTGATAGGTTAACGTTATTGGCACGGAATGGGTCTAAGGCAAAAGTATGAGTTAACGTCGTTGTGCAAGCACGGGATGGTCCTTAGACACAAGTAATACAAAAGGCGTCGGTCCTAAAACTGATCCTAAGGCAAAGAATAGAAAGACAATCGTAAAAGGGTTTATGTTGCACCAAGTAAATGAAACGTGTAGGTTTTGTATGGGTGGGCGAGGAGCTCACTCCACCAGTACAGTGGTACTGACACCCACACAGTGTTTCATGTGCAGGCACAGGTAGAAGCTCGTGGCGCGGAGCTCGCTTGGATGCGTCGAGGCACGGAGTTCCTTGGCGAGTCGAAGCGTGCGGCCGCGTGATCTGAAGACTTATACAGGACATAATGTATGGACATCGCCTTCCGAAGCTTCCGCTGGATTGAAGTATTGTATCGAGAGATGAGAAAGGGCAGAGTGACTTGTAATCGAGAGAATAATGAGGCACGAGAGACTTGTAATTTGGCCTTGCGCCCACAAATGTAATCTTGTATTCAATATCAATAAAGAGCTTCTTTTGAATGACTTGTGTTCATGTGTTACTTGTTCTTAAATTCCGCTGCATGATTCAATGTTTCTGCTTGGGACTTCTGTTCGACGACCCCGTCGCCGCCGCTGTAATCGGCCGTTATGAAACTGCCTTGCACGAGCGCAATCTAGCCTCGTGCGGCATCACGCCTTAGCGAGGACGATCGCTCCTACGGGAGCGGGGCGTGACAGACATGGTGGAGGTGCATCCGGAGTTGGAGACGATTGGTTATTAGTGACGGGAGAAAGAACATCATCATCCTAGATCGATGTCTCGCTTAGCTCCGACAGTGGATTGAATTAGTAAATCGATTCGATCTCATGCTCTGATCTCGGTAGTAACTCGGATTCAGGTTGTTATTGCTCAGTTGTTGGTAGTCTGGGCGCAGATTATGAGGGTGGTTGAAATGGAACATTTTGAGAATGAACTCTCCTCTATCAAACTTCATAAAATACAATAACAAAATCTTTATACCAAAAAAATTTGTGTCGGCTGTCTGAATCTATTTTTTGCATACAGTTGTGATAAGAACCATATTCTCTTATTTATATATATATATATATATATATATATATATATATATATATATATATATATTTATATATATATAATCTCAATTCATTTTTCGTTCGACCTACCTACCTAAACTAGGTAGGCACCTTTAATATAATATATGGATAAATACTTTTACTAAGAGCATCATTAGTAGTTGGGACTCTCAAATATAATTTGGGGTCCAAAATTTTTTTAAAAAAAGAGGTATATATAGAATGGGTTGGATTTATATGAAAATAGTAGAAAATGATAAAGTGAACTCCGGTCCCAAAGATTGTGTGGTCAAAAATTGATTTGGAAAGTAATAATAATGTAAAGTCTAGAATTTAGAAAGATTGGCTCCAAATTGGGACTTACTATTCTACAAAATGAGTTCCTACAATCTATAATCTAGAAATTGGGAGGCCCAACCCTTAGGCCTCGTTTGGTTACCGGAATTTGAGTTTGGGAATGGAAAGTGATTCCTTTCCTATGTTTGGGAGGCAAAAGGAAAGTTGTTGGAAAGGAAAAATGATTCCCAAGAGGAAGGAAAATAGGGAAAAAAGTGGTTTCTCCCATTTATCTAAGGAATCACTTTTCCTCCAACTTTTCCGTATTTATTACAAAAAGTTTTGACCAAAATATCTATGTTCATAATATTATTTACCATTTTTATCCATAATATCTTTTAGACAAAATTATTTCTAAGTAATAATTACTTTTATTAGCACGAGGGTATTTTTGAAAAATTGACTTGATTTTGTTTCCTTTCCTTACAAACACCAAACACTATAATGGAAATTAAAGATATATTCCGGTTATAATCCCGATCTTTCCAAACGCCGGAAAGGAAAGTTTATAGGAATTATAATTTCCTAAAGGAAAGGAAATACCAAGGAATCAGTTTCCTTTCCTTTCCATTCCGCGAACCAAATGAGGCCTTAGTACCTATGGGTGGGATAGAACCGAAATTGTAGAAATTAGAACTAAAGATGAGACTTGTTATTCTATAAAATGAGCTCCTATATTCTAAATCTAGAATCTAGAAAATAGGATGAGCTCCTATATTCTAAATCTAGAATCTAGAAAATGAGGCTTACTAACTATGCTCTAATGAAATAAATCTCTTAACTCAGAACACATCATGTTGCCAGAAATATATGTTAAACTAACACAAATACCTCAGATACCTCAGACATGAGTTCACAACAGCAACTTTGATGTATTAGTGCATTTTTTTTTGGAGTGTTCGAATCGTGTCCGATACGAGTCCAACACAATGCAACACCATCACAGCTGCAAGGAGAACATTCCCTGGCAATGTTAATTGTTCTTTGTACACCAATTAAGAATTTTCAACCTGATGAATACTACAACACCAACAAACTACGACCAAAAGTATATACCTAGTTTAGTTAGCAAGCAATACCGGAGGCCGAGGAGGAGGAGGAGGAAGACGTCGACAGAGCCGGCGGAGTTGACGAGTCGTCGTCCTCGAACCAACAGTCGAACCGACAGCACCTCCTCCCGTCGGCGAGAACCTTCAGCAGCTCCTCCCCCTTGGTCCTCCCTCTCTCCGTACACCCCGCGGCCTCCACCATCTCCCTCACCACCTCCTCCACCCCCTCCGCCTCCCTTATGTCCCCCACGGCCCTCTCCCCGCCGCTCCTTGCGAGGTTCAGCAGCGCGGATGCCACGTTCTCCCTCGTCCTCCCGCCCCTCGCGCGCGCCAGCCCCACCAGTGCCGCCACCCCGGACGCCTCCCGCATCGCGTCCACGCCCTCGCAGCACCCGGCCACCTGCGCCACCACCGCGGTGGCGTCCTCGATGATCCCCGCCCTCGCCTTCCGGAGGATCAGGGCGAGCAGGGACGGCACCGCGCCGAGGGAGACCAGCACGGGGCGGTTCAGCGCATAGAGCGAGAGCGCGAAGAGCGGCCTGAGGCAGTCCTTGAGGGTTCGCGCGGAGGAGGAAGGGGAGTCGAGCAAGGAGAGGAGAGAGGTGATGATGGCGCTCTTGGAGCCTATGATGGGTCGGTAGGCGTCGACGGAGAGTAGGGAGTAGAGAGTGGCGGAGACGTTCTGGACGACCGCGTCGGAAGGAGAGGAGGCGAGGGAGAGGGAGAGGGTGGAGAGGAGGGAGGGGGTGGACATGAGGGACTCCGGGGAGGTGATGGAGAGGTTGAGGAGGGTGGCGGAGGCGAGGTCCTGGAGGTGGGAGGGGGAGTGGAGGAGGTGGAGGAGGAGGTGGGGGACAAGGCCGGCGTCGGCGAGGAGGGGACGGATGGAGGGGTCGGTCCTCGAGAGGTGGCGGATGGAGGAGAGGGAGGAGGCCAGGGACTCGTCGCTGCCGGCGAAAGAGAGCCGGGCCACCATGGACCTCGCCCGCCGTTGCTTCTCTTCCGCCATTCTCTCTTCTCTCTTTTCTTCCTTTGTTTTTTCGTTTTTACTTACGTGAAGAAAGAATGGAATGGTTGGCGTTGAAAAGTATCGAGAGAAGAATAAAAGTGAGTGGGTGGGGACTGCTGTTTAGAATCTTCTAATGGCGGCTAAAATATATAGTGAATGTGGGCGCGGATTTCTTTGCTCAAATAGGGATGATATGTTTGATTAGGTTGTGCCGATTTTTATAACTTATAGGTTTTTTTTTTTTTTACTTACGTCCCACTTATTAATATGAATTTATTTTTATATTTATTGTATTTATATTTTCTTTTTTGTGACAAAATAAATATTTTTTGTGCTAAAAAATAGAATGTAAGTCTAATAAATACAAAAAATGACAGGTAAATCTATTCTACTATATAATGTAAAAAGTAGGCTTCACCGTAAAAGATTTTTCTTTCCAAAAATACCCTTCACTACTACCCTTCAACAATTAAAAACAGTAATTAAATATGTATTAAAGGTATGCATGCATGCAAAGTAGGTAGCTTGGGAATGATAGTAATAAATCAAAGGTATGCATGCATGCAAAGTAGACAACTTTAAAAATAAAGCAAATGTTAATAAAGGATGAATGCAAAGTAGACAGTAGTCCAAGAGACAATAGAAATATTTTCTATTCCCGTCATTTAATTTCTTCCAACTTTCAAGCTCCCACCTATTATGTTTCCACCTATAATGAAATTAAGGAATTGTTGTTTGCTCTTTCAATGAACTATTCATTGCCCTTGAACATATTGGTTTGTTTTGGAATAAGACCTTTTTTACAATGGTTTTTTTTTCCTACTTTGTGCTTTTCTATATTTTATGTCACGCTCTTTCCTTATGAAGAG
Source organism: Iris pallida (assembly GCA_029216955.1). Classification (NCBI taxonomy): domain Eukaryota; kingdom Viridiplantae; phylum Streptophyta; class Magnoliopsida; order Asparagales; family Iridaceae; genus Iris; species Iris pallida. The sequence continues at coordinate 14,250,118 of JANAVB010040216.1, read as the reverse complement.
GCTATTGTCTTTTTTTTAGAAATTCAACTATCAACCAATATCATTTATTTTATTCTAAGTGTCATTTTAATATAAACTATATTTATTTATATAAAAATTTAACTATAAAGAATATTATGGGACTATTTTCGTGTCACATATTTTAAAATTTTATCTATGTTAAAGCTTAGATAGATTAGGACCGACCATGATTTAAGAAAGATCGGACAACCGTCCACGGCCCAAAATTTTAAGGTCAAAAAAAAAAAAAAAAAAAAAAAAAAAAAAATATATATATATATATATATATATATATATATATATATATATATAGTGGTTAAAAGAGATGCATGCGGCCCAAGTGGTCGGAGTTCGAGCCCCAGTGGAGGTAAGTTCGCCACAATTACCCATTGCTTATATATATATATATATATATATATATATATATATATATATATATATATATATATATATATATATATATATGACTCCTGGCTCGATGGCCTACAAACTCGGCCCGAAGACCCGCACTATACTTGTATATCACTGCATCGGGCTCGACCCGAAGGCCCGCACCAGCACTTGTATCTCACCGCATCAGGCCCGCACTCACATTTATTCCTCCACATGAAATTAAATGCGCTTCTCCCATTGCTCATTGTCACGACCCGCACCATAGAGTAAGGGTACGAGAAGTGGTTACGTCCAGCCTACGCCGCAGTGTCGACGGTAGAACGATGTCCTATGTTAATCATCTAACAATATAAAAGGTACATGTACAGTATATACACTCCGAATGGAGGTGACATAGCAGAATACAGTCTCAATCACATCTAAGGCAGAATGATAAGATAGATAGATATGAACTGAAATAAATCTACAGAGATACAACCAGATAGAAGTCTAAGTGCCTATGATATCACAATCCAGAATATCCCCAAATATTAATACAGTAATCCAGAATGTAAACATAAAGGAAAGACATCCTAGTCTAAAGGAGTGTCGTCCACTGCTAAGGGGTCCTGCTGCTGGTCCAGGTCACAACAGTCCTCTAGGATAGTCCCATAATAGGTGGAACAGCATGCCTCGTCCTTATCCTCTGTAATATTTTCAATAGGTCCATTCAGGACACGAGCGAGTATAATACATCTCAACAAATCATAACAGGATAGAAAATATAATCATGCTAGAGAGTAAGATACATGCAACTGAAGAACAATATAATGTAAAAGAGAGACTGTAAGTAAATATCTACAATATATAAGAGAGCTAAACAGTGCTAGTGATTCAGAGTACAAGATGAACATGTGAACAGCTGGAGGGTGATTCATGACTATACTACAGAGTTGATTCATGACTATTCTATTTTGGAATTATTCACATGCTCAGTTTCTACTCCCCCATCCCCAATCAATACACAAGGATCCAATCAAGTTACGTTAAGATTCATGACTATACTATTTTGTCCATAAAGAGTGATTCAAGAGTGATTCATGAATAGATTCGTAAAGGCTCTGTGATTCATGAGAGTACAGGAATCACAAGCTGATACATGAAGATTCATGATAATAGAAGCATGAAATACATGATATAAGTAAAACACACGAGACAAGAGTATCTGATGCTCCCAAGGGGGATAACATCTCATGAAGGATCCATATAGTACTAATCCGTGTTACCAACGTGTCAGCATCAAGTAAAGTAATCTAAAGCAGGAAATATAATCCTAAACAAGATATGAAATGATAAGAGAATATACTCGCCTGGTATCCTGAATATCTGAAGATAATATACTGTCTGAGGAGTGGTGTCTATCTCTTATAGAACAGTACAAGTCACTACATGTCTAAAATAATAAAATAGACTGCTATAATGCATCTACATGATATTTAGAGTCAATCTAGGCTAAAGTCAACCTTTGGTCAACTCTAGTCAACTCTAATAGTCAACTAGGTCAACACTAGTCTAGTTAGGTCAAACAAGGTCAAACAAGGTCAAACTAGTCTAGGTTGGTCTAACCTAGGCTTAACAAGTCCATCTAGGTCACTAACCAAAACTATCCTAGCAAGCCTACACCATTCAAGTCACACAAGTTTACATAACCCAACTCATGTGTATATGTTTCCTATGCCATAGGCTATACTACCTAGGCCATGAGCCATATTCACATATTAGGCAATGCACACATCTCCATTTCATATATCTATATACATACCATCTACATAGGCAAATGCAATATTTGCATTACATTACACATATCACATTAGTATATATATTACACTCACATTTATATATATATGTAAATATACATATAGGGTAGCTATATAGGTATAGGTACTAGATAACATATCCATATATATACATGTAGAGATAGACATGTGTGTGTGTGTCATGGGTACATAGGCTATAGGCTACCTGTGTTCTCAGGTTTCTGTGATTTGTGTATGTGATATAATGTGTGAATGAGTGTGTGAGGGTCAAATAGGAAAATAGTTTCAGGTTTTAGAGTGTCCTATGTGGGTTTGTCTATGTAGATAGATGAGTGAAGTGTGTGTGTAGGAATGTAGTGTGACAGGAATAGCTAATAGGAAAACAAGTTTCAATTTTTAGGTAATGTGTGTGTAAGAGGCTATGTGTCTCAGGTCTTAATAGTGGAATGTGGGCATAACACTATGTTCTCATAATTTCAGCACATCCTATAGTGTATTAGTGTGCCTGTGTGTGTGTTACATAGAGGACCTGTGTGTGTGTTTCAGTGTCATATAGGGGTGTGTCAAAGTGTCTTGGTGAAACAAGAAAAACTGTATGTGTGAAAGGGTAACAAATCAGTGTGAAAATCAGTGTCCTCTGTGTGTGTGTACTACACCTGAAAGTGCATAGGAAAGCAGTGGGTGTTATGGCTCAGTTCTCAGATTAATCAATGTGTGAATGATCAAAGTGAGAAGAACATTTAGTTCTCAGAATTTTCAAACCAAATGACAGTTCAAGCAAAACAGCCCTAACAGTTAGCATACCCAAATCAATTTCGAAAACCCAAGTCCAACCCAAATCACAAACCCAGCATGATCATCATTTATTACACATGTAGGTGAACCTAACTTAATCATTCAACATCATTAAATCAGTTAAAATGCAAATTAAACCCAGAAAAATCTATTCAGTGAAAGGGTGTCAGTTGAGAAATTAGGGAATTTCATGATTTCGAAATTAAATTAACAACAAAATGCAATCAGAGGGTTGGTAATAGCAGTGTCATGTGTGTACATGTCCAGGTATACATTTGTGTCCAAGAAACTAGACAAAATCGTATCCAATTACAACACACACAAACACGTGAACTGTGCACTTCGACAGCGTCGTGCACGCGTTCACAGAGGTCGTGGACACGACACACGACACGTGTGGCCACGTGGTCATGTCCACGTGTAGCCCACGTGTCAGGCTACACATTCGACACCCTGTGGGGTGTCCACGATGTGTCCACAGTGGACACGAGCGCGTGTTTGTGCGCGTGTCTGCGCGTGTTTGTTGTCAGTGCACGATAGCGCGTGTCCAGTACGGGCGGGATTGCACCGCGTGTCGTGCATCATCTGCTCCCAAATTTTGGAAGCATGATGACAGACAGTGCCCCCTTCTCCCCACAAAATTTCGTGTCCGTTTGGTGTCCGTATCGGACACGTATCATAGTGGATAGATAGGTGTTTGTTAAAATGCCTCTTAGGAATTCATTTTCGTGTTTTGTAAAACTAATTACATAGATCCTCATACCAGCAATCTCTTGGGAGGATGTGCCTCACTCTAACCACTTGAACTAGAGGTCATATATATATATATATATATATATATATATATATATATATATATATATATTGCTCATACATGGCAATGTAATGGCTCAACAAAGTTGATTTAATTTTACTTACACCTCTTATGTAAAAGGGCACGGGTTTAGGGCTTGATGGCCTTTTTTAACGAACTTTTTGGTTTTTTATATTATCTTTTAAGAGGGACACCATTTTAATTTTTGTCCTGGACAACATTTTGATTTTGTCCCTGGACACCCAAAGCTCTTGATCGTCCCTAAGATAGATGCTGATGTAGCATGGATTCCATTTCCTAATCCTTCTAGGATTTTTTTTCTTTTTCTTTCCTATTTTTAACTTTATCTTTTTATAGAGTTGTTAGGAATTTAATTTCTTTTGGGACTCTTATTTTGAATCTATCATTTATTATGACATATTTTATCTTAATTTTATTAAGATTAGAATTTATTTTTTATTAAGATTATGTTATCATAAAAGTCTTATAAATAGGCAAATTTTGTATGCAATTAGAGAACAACTTTTAATCAATAAAACTATTCTTTAATTTGTGAGATTCATTCTCTTCTTTCTTGGTCGTGGACTGGACTGTTTCGTGGATTCGGAAGCCCCTCGCTTGAGGTTTTTAAGCAACACTCGTGTGGACCCCTCATAAGGCTATCCGTCGAAGTTTTCGTAGCCTCGCTTCGCTTTCACCAAGCAACGGTGGTCCAGTTATCGCCATCACCGATCGACTTGGCCATTGCCAAGCATGATAAGTCCGTTCCGCTATCACGCTGCGTCAAGTGGTATTAGAGCCCTACAAATCAAGGATTATAATTTTTTGGAAACCTTTGAAAATATTTTTTTTGCAATACAACAATGGCAAAACCAGTAACGTGCGAGGAGTTTGAACAGCTAGTGTGTATCGTTAAACGGCTATTGCTATCCCCAAAGATTAAATAACCGACACAACGCCATAATGTCTTTTGAACCCGATGCAAGGTCAAAGACAAGATATGCGACATCATTATTGATAATGGGTGCACAATGAACATTGTTTCAAGAGCAACGACAGAGAAGATGGAACTGCCAAAGAAGTATATTCGGCTCTATATAAGATTGATCGGATTCAACAAGGCCCTAACATGGTCGTCTATGAAGTTTGTCGTATATCCTTCTCCATCGGAAAGACCTACAAAGATGAAGTCACATTCGACATTGTCGACATGGACTATTGCCACATTATCCTCGGCCGGCCATGATAATTCGACAAAAATGTAACGTACCAGGAAAACGACAACACATATTCCTTCCTTTAAGATGGACGACGCCTCACTCTTCTTCCATTTGCACCGGACGATATTCCAAAAACTAGTCCACAACCACAAAAGGAGCTCGAGTGTTCCCATGACAGCTTCTCCATCAAAGCACCAGTTGTCATTGTTGAAATTAAGACGATGAGATCCAGAAGAACATGTCAAAGTTGGATGCATCCATTGCAAATGTTGAGCTAAAATATCTAAACCCTCAAGAAGATATGAAGTTACCGGTTTTTAATCAAAAAATAGGATTAAGTGAAGAGAATGACACGATAATCTTCGATAAAATAATTGCTGACACTAGTGAGATGAATTCTTCAGCCCACCTACGAGAAGAAGAGGTCCTTCCCAAAGATGATGCTCAAGGACATGGTTTAGGGTCTCCACAGATAATTCTGGAAAGGAATATCAGCAAAAGTTTACACGACAAAAAAGAATTTCAATGTAGTCAACTAGGCCATCATTTTTATTATCATCATGTTCACATTTCTTTTCTCTCAAGTGTACTAAAACGACTCAGCAAGAGACTCTCTCCTTCGATGGGACATGGAAGAATTCACCAATGTCGATGCTAGACCTCGTCACAAGCCTCACAGTGATCATCCTACATATATATATTTTCTTCAAACAACTTCAAGGTCACCTCCTTCATTGCATGTTATCTACATAAATATCTCCTTAGAGATGAAAGCTCATGGACATGATCTTGTGCCAAATAAAGACAACTTGTGACATATGTACATCGATAGTCGGACTATCAACCGCATGTCCATCAGGTATTACTTTCCCATATCTTAATTAGAAGACATTGGATATGCTTACAGGGTCTACCATATTCTTAAAGATCGATTTGAAGAGCTGCTACCATAAAATCTGGATCCGATGTAGTGAAGAATGAAAGACTGTTTTCAAGACACAGGAAGGACTCTACAAATGACTCATTATGCTTTTCTGACTTTCGAATGCGTTAAGCACATTCAAGCCTCAAGAATCAAGTTTTGAAGCCATTGATAAGAAATTTTGTAGTCATCTACTTTAACAATATCCTGATTTATAGCAAGAGCCAAGCTGATTATCATAAGCACCTCGAAAAAGTTTTCAATCTTCTCTGAATTAAGAAGTATAGCTTCCTTACCAATCAACTCATCTTCTGGTGATTGTGATTAGCGTCAATGGCCTCAATGTTCATGAAGAAAAGATTTGGGCAATTCACGACTAGCCTACTCCAAAAAATGACTAAAGTTCAAAGCTTTTATGGTCTCGCCAACTTCTACCGATGATTCATCTATAACTTCAGCGCTATCATGACGCCAGTGACACAATGTACAAAGACATACTGATATCCCTAACCTTCAATGTCGCCGAGTTTTACGAGTTTTTTGCACCTGGCGAACTACTTTATTCTGAGAAGAACTCAGGATGAGTTGTCTTGAAGTAGTGGAGCCTAATGTTGCATGAATTCCAATTCCTAATCCTTCTAGGATTTTTTTCTTTCCTATTTTTAGCTTTATCTTTTTTATTGAGTTGTTAAGAATCATATTTCTTTTAGGACCCTTATTTTGACTTATCTTTTATTAGAATAAGTTTTATATTTATTTGATTAGGATTAGAATTTATTTTTTATTAAGATTAGGTTATCATAAAAGTCTTATAAATAGGTACCTTCATATGTGTCACGACCCGCTTCCGAATAATCGGACACGAGTCAGACACGCCCAGCCTTCGTCGTTAGATACGACAAAGTAAGCTGTACCAATCTAGAAAAATCTAACCAGATAAACAAGAATAAGTATGAAATCACAACATCTATAAACGAATCCCAAATCCAGATACATGGCTCAAAATTATTACATTCCCGCAAATGAAAGTAAGTCTGATAGTCTCAAATACAAACAAAATAGAAACTACTAAAGGTAATGCTCTAGGCTTCCTCAGCCTCTAAGTCAAGAGCAACTTCAGCTGGCTCTACTACATCTAATGGCTCTCGGCCATAATATGTATCACACAGGGCCTCAATCTCACCTGCAACATATCCTAGTCAGGAGCGGAGCAAAGTACAGTTCTAGGTAATAAACAAGAACATGATATAGAAATGAGTACAGGGAATATGAAAATGAAATACAGGAAATGAATATAAAAGTACATGAATAAAAAGTACAGGGAATAAAGTATAGGAATATAAAGTACAAGAATGTAACTATGAACCTGAAGTACAAGACATGACAAGTGTACCATGTTTGAAATACAACTAGCCTATGTGACCGGCTGTGGTGAGTACAGAAGCATGTACAGGAGTACATGAATATGGTACGGCTTAGGGCCCACGTGCACGATGTGAGACCTAAGCTATCTACATGAATATAGTAACCGGGTTTGGTCACATAGCTAGTGTATTTCTCTATCCGATACAAGTAAGTACAAGAACAGGAAGTACAGGAGTACATGATATCGTGTCATGATGTGTCACAAGAAGAGTACAAGATATATAAATGCACAAGACCATAGAAAAGTACTTGCCTTGCTTCGGAAAATTAAGGGTACTAGATGGAGCTGGATGTCCTCCTATTTATTTACAATTCAAAATAAGTACAATGTTTAAGTTACTAGATATCCTAAAAGTTAACTCCCAGATTAGTAAAAAGGGTACTAAGATATTGTGGCTTAAAGTTACTTGGTTCATTATCTTAAAACCACAAGTCTCACACTGGTAAGCTTAAACTAAAAGAATTATTAATCGGTGGTTTATAAAAAATGGGGTTCTAAAACTACAAGTCCAGATGTAGTATTTCAGAGTACACTAAAAGGTAAAATATACTAAGTTGCTACCCAAAATTCCCACATACTAGTACAGTAAACATAATTCTAGTTATAGACTTCTTAACTTAGCTTAACCCTTTAGAGCTTCACACAAAACCTATCCTTAATACTTATAGCAAGTAAAACTTTTAATTGATACATACAAGATCTCACAAACTGGACTGAAATCTTCTAGTGAAGCCCACTCTATATGAAGTTTACTGAACTCAAGAGGACCAGACTGATGCCATCAGACTCAGAGTCCAGGCATCCCCTGCCATAGCCACAACCACTCTTAATCTAAAATAGCCTATTTCGAGTATGACTTCCAATACTGACTCACAGTCCAGCTTAGTTTCAGGCCAGACATCACTAAGAATCAATCTCCCCAATGCATCAAGCAACTCAGATTCAATATTTGAGAACTGTTATCAAGCATGAACTCAAACAAGGCATGATCTCATCCTCATCTCTAATTCTAATGTATCAGTTATTAACCTACTAGCTGTCATACCTAGCTACATAATGAAAGTTAATCCTAAACTGAAAATATCAAATTAACCCTGAAAATTGAATTAGAAACCAACTTCCAAATTCAGTGTTTCATCTAAATGACAGGTTACTAACTATTTTCCTGATACTCTTCGAGTCATATCTAGGTTTTCCCAAATTTGAGGCATATCAAAATGACTGATGTCTAGAAGGAGAATGAATGGATTAACAACTTGTTTTCCCTACAGTTGAAGAACTGCAGGTTGCTAAAAAATAGGGTCCAGGAATACAGCCAAAGCTGATACTGGGTTCAGTTCTTCAAGTCAAGACATCAATCAGTCCAAACATCCCTCACCCCAATGCATCAAATAAAACAGGATTCAAATTATGCTATGTTAATAAGCAGAATTTGAACAAGATACAATCACCCACTCATTCCTAGGTTTACCTGACATTAGGTAACACATGGATATCATTTAAAAACTGAAAACCATAGATATAGCCATCCAGTTCAAAATGAAACCCAAGTAGAACCTAGATTCAGCATTACCAATGATAACTCAAACATAGATATGGGTTTCCCAATCTTACTGCTACAATCAAAAGATTTCTCACTACTCATTTATATCTACAGATTGAAAAGTAAATAAGTTTGGATTTAAAATAGGAATCGAATATCCACTACAGTCCTATTCAACTCATGTATCATGATATCAAAAAAAAAACTGAGTTTACATACTCGAATCAGTAGCTTATTACCATTGATATATTCTCCAAATTTATTCCACAGAAACTAAAATTGATCCTAGATAACTCATGCATTAAATCTGATGATAAACAACTACTCGTGCCATTGCTATATGGTTACAAGCATCTACTATAAGATTAGTTCAGAGATTACTTGAAATATGAATGTCTAAACCGGATACGAGCTGATACTTCGATTGAATCAAAAAATACACTTAAATACGATCTCGATCCACTGTGGTTTAATATATTATCTGATTTGATCAGATTCAATAAAATCTAAAGATCAAAACACCATCACTTGAGCAATCAAGGAACAACCAAATTCCTATGATAAAAGAACTTGAACAGGATTTACCTCAACATTTCTAGGAGTCAGCAAGTATCGAGCAACTGTTCATCAGTGGATGATTCCTGATCGAACAATTTATAAGGAATAATCGATTTACAGGGAAGGTCAATTCACACTAATTTAGGAAATTCGAATGACGAACAGTTCAATCCTTCAAAACAAAATAATTAGATCGGATCTTACCTCTCCTGAATTTTGAAGGTGAGGAACCGATCGATCAAGTGTTCAACTAATAACACCCTGATCTAAAATTTATCAAAACAGAGTCGATCCCCAAATTCATAACAATTTCAGAAGAAAGTAATATTCACTCACCTAGATCTGCTGAATCGAAGACAACCTTCCATAGTTCATCAAGAATCCCAGGAATGAAGAGTTGATTGACTGATTCTCAAGAGAAAACTGAATTACTAATTTCAATATCATAAGATTTAGGTCTGAACAAAACTTTCTCGATGCTCACCTGTTGTTGTTGTCGATCTGGTGAAAGGAATAGAACTCGCTCACTACCTTCTTGCTTCCAGGGAGGCTTCTGCTATTGTCGCCATTAATGCATAGAGAAGAAAGAATTGAGGAGGAAGAAAGAATGATCAGGAAGAAGAGTGTGGGGTTGCTTATATAGCAATCAGAAATTCCAAAAGAGGGAGGAATTGGAGGGAAATTGAAAAAAGGAGTTTGTTAGGAGCACATGGGAGAGAGCTCGAGTAGTGATGGCCGTTGGAGGAGTTGAATTCAACTTCCTCTTCCTGATTCACAAGGAAAGAAAATAAAGCAATGGCACAAAACTGAATGGTTTTAAAGCTTAGCTCAGGGCCAGGCCCAACTCACTAAGGCCATGAGAAAATTAATTAAATAGATAATCTAATAAATGCATTCAAGTAGGTTTTAATTATTTCATGAATTTATAAAACAAAATTGTGAGGCTACAAAATGCAATTCGAGAACAACTTTTAATCAATAAAATTATTCTTTAAGTTCTGAGATTTGTTCTCCTATTTCTTGGTCATGGACTCGATTGTTCCGTAGATTCGGAAGCCTCTTGCTTGTGGTTTTCAAACAACATTCGTGTGGACCACTCACAAGGCCATCCGTCGAAGTTTTTGCGGCACAGCTTTGCTCTCACCAAGCAATTCACTACCAAATTACAGCATTTTAGCGACGGCCATTTAGCGACGGAATATTTCCGTCGCTATTACCGTCGGATCACCGACGAATTTGTGACGAAATACCGACGGAAAGCAGTGGATAATTTTTTTTTATTTTTTTATGTCCATATCCGTCGCTACGCCGTCGATAGGTCGTCGGCCATGTAGCGACGGTTTTATATCCGTCGCTAGAACGTCGCATATTTTGGCGGGAAAAGCCTAAAATATTGGCGCGAGATTTGACTGACGACTTAGCGACGAAATAATCCGTCGCTACTATGGCACGAGATTTACTGACTACTGAGCGACGGAATAATCCGTCGCTAAGCCGTCGCTAATTTTTGTACCCTAACTTAAATTGAACCGACGGGGGGGGGGGGGGAATTTTCATTCCCCCCAAAACACTCTCTCTCTTCCCTCTCCCTCTCTCCGACGATCTCGCTCTCTCCGACCGACGATCTCCCTCTCTCTCTCTAAGGTATGCTCTCTCTCCCCCCCTCTCTCTCTCTCTATCTCCCTCTCTCTCTCTCTCTCTCTTTTACGATTTGGGGGGTTGGGGGGCTGTCGTAGTGGTCGGAGAGGGTGTGGGGCAGGGGGGTTTCGGGTACGGGGTGGGGTGGTCGGGGCAAGGGTGGAGTGGGGTAGTCGGGGGCAGGGGGGGTCGGGGAGGGGGTCGGGCAGGGGTGGGGGGGTGGTCTGGGCAGGGGGGGTTCGGGTAGGGGGTGGGGTGGTCGGGGCAAGGGTGGGGTGGGAGAGGGGGCAGGGGGGGTCGGGGAGGGGGTCGGGCAGGGGTGGGGGGGTGGTCTGGACAGGGGGATGGGAGAGGGGGTCGGGCAGGGGTTGGGGGAGGGTCGGGCAGGGGTTGGGGGGGTCGGGGCAGGGGGGGGCAGGGGGGTGGGTGAGGGGGTCGGGCAGGGGTTAGGGGAGGGTCGGGCAGGGGTTGGGGGGGGTCGGGGCAGGGGGGGCAGGGGGATGGGAGAGGGGGTCGGGCAGGGGTTGGGGGGGGTCGGGCAGGGGTTGGGGGGGGTCGGGACAGGGGGGGCAATGGGGTGGGAGAGGGGGTCGGGCAGGGGTTGGGGGGGTCGGGCAGGGGTTGGGGGGGGGTCGGGGCAGGGGGGCGTAGGAGGGACTCTGGAGTCCCCGCACAGGAGTCCTCCTCCTCCTCTCCCATAGATACACACACACACGGACACACACACACACACACGGACACACACACACAGACACACACACACACGGACACACACACATAGACACACACACACACGGACACACACACACACACACACACGGACACACACGGACACAGACACACGGATACACACACACTCAGACATATATATCATGGTTTAAAGTATCGGCCGATACCGATCCGATACGGCCGATACCGATACGGTTTGGCATGTTCCGATTCGATACCGACCGATACCAAGTATTGACCGATACCGACATTGGGGGTCTTTGTTCCGGTCAATTCGACAAAGAAAATTAAACAGAAAAGACAAATCAACAAGGGTTTAAAGCATAACAAGGTTGTAGAAGCATGTAAAAGAAGAAAATCACATCAATTGAAGAAAATCACATCTATTGTTTGTAAACCAATCGGTAAGGGTGACTACTATTTCATTTAATTTCAAAACTACTAAGAAATAACACTGAAAATACTTAAAATTATGCCTAAATGTATAAAATATATGTTTTTAAATGTAAATAATTTATTAATAATTATTTGTTCCCCGATACCAAAAAATCCGGTACTCCGATCCGAAACCGCCGATACTACCGATATCGCCGATACCAATACTCATAGGAATAGTCCGATACCGATTCCGATACCGATACTTTGAACCTTGATATATATATATATATATATATATATATATATATATATATATATAGGCATAATTTTAAGTAATTTATTAATAATATATATATATATACACAGACACACGTCGTGAAGTCTAATATATATATTTGATTAGCTAAGGTAGAAGTTTAGCCTAATTAAGGTTAGTTTTGACAGAGTTGACTTGGACTCCTAATTTGACCCAGAACTAGTCTTGTATACCATCTGCTCCTCCTTTCTTCCCTTCTTCTCATTCGACTATCTCGGCCTCCTATTCGGCCTACTATTCCGATATGCGTTTGATACGGTCTACCTAACCTATATACTGATACTAATCTGATACTCTCTGATATTAAGTACATTCGGCTTACTAGCTAGCGGATCCACCAGTTACATGGTTATATACTAATTATGTTAGATTGTGATACTAAGTAGCCTCGTCGTAGGCCTAGCGTGTTATCCACAAGTTTAGTTTTTCTTACGATATGAGTATCTGTATCGGGCTATTAATTCTTATGTTTAGTTTGTCTTACGATACAGATATTCACATCAAATCGAGCATGAATCGTTACTTTGTTGATCGTACATGGATGTACAAACGACAACACGAGAGCAAAATTGGTGTGAGTGACGATTTTCAGGCAGGTGTGGAACACAAGATGTATCTTGAAGCACCCAATATCTAGTCTCGAATCCTAAATTACCCTATTACATTTGGATTTACAATTACAAGTCTAGTGGAACACAAGATGCCCTTTCATCAAAAGTTACAAGAATTGTACTTTGTTGTATTGGTGCGTGATTTTATCAGATTTTGTGTATCTAGCTTTTATTCGTACTTCACTTCTGATTGTAATATTTATTTCAGTTTGGGATATTTGCGTATTATTGTATGAGTTTCTTTTTGCAGATGGCACTCCTAGGCCTACTCGTCTGGGCGGCACTCATCGCCCTGCTGCTGGTATGGATATGTTTAGTTTTATATTCATTTATAAATCTATGTTGTCGGTATTTTGTTTATGTGTTCTATTTACAGGGCATGGTTGCGAGCACCCGTACTGGTGGTGCTGGCCGTGGTCGTGGCGGTGGCGGCGGCGGCGGCGGTGGTGGTGGTGGTGGTGGTCGTGGGCGTGGGCGTGGGCGTGGTGGTAGCGGTCGTGGTCGCCAGCCGCATTCCCCGGATGTGACCTCCGATCCCGACTTGGAGAGCCCGGACACAGGCTCTTCCCGCCGTCATTCTTCCTCGGTGCTACCGACATCGTCGTCGAGGCCTGTGACTCCATCCGCTAGCGGATCCGTTCTGCCATCGGATGTACCAACGGATGCAGCAGCAGATGCAGCAGGGGGCCCAGCAGTTATTGCAGGGTGGGCCTCGGAGTACCCCGGGATTCAATTTTATCCTGTTACCGGGGAGTACGTGCGCGAACCCGCGGATCCCCCGACGCCACCAGAGAGGCTGGTGGCGAGTTCCGACGAGAGCTATGGCCCGCTGGTGAATCGTAAGTAAATTTAAGTTAATTTATTAAATTTGTTTCATTTATTCAAGTTAATAATCCAGTCGTTGCTTCTTTATAGGTTTTTCCTGTGGGATGCTGCCCGGATTCTAGGGCGCATTATCCGGGATAACTACCATGGCCCCTACCTCAATTTTTCTGAGGTGCCTCAGGACATGAAGTACGTCTGGCTCGACGAGATGAGGGTATAAATCCGTCGGTGAATTATTAATTATTCTTTAAATCATTAAATTTTTTATTACGTGATATTTGAATTTGTATGTCAGAGGACGTTCTGGTGGCCCCCCCATCGCGAGGAGGCGATCCGCAGGACCTACAAAGCCGCCGCCGGGAAGAAGATACGGGATGCGGTGTACGACCTTCGTACGGCGCATACGAGGAAGGACTGGATCCGGGCGGAGTACTATGAGCAGATGTTGAAGAAGATGGATACTCCGCAGTTCAAGCTGAAATCGGAGAAAGCTAAGGCTAATCGACAGGTCGCGGGTCTGCATACGGGGGGATCAAGGCCCCACGCATTGACGCGTGCAGATTTGGTGAGATAGCGCAAATTCAAATTCATTCTATTATTTAATTTCGTACTGTTAATATACGAAGTTAATTAAATTCTACGTATGCAGGCCCAACGGGCGGTGAAGCAGGAGAAAGAGGCGAAGACGGTCACCGCTCACGATGTATTCGTGCATACGCACAAGAGGCGGAAGGACGGGAGCTTCGTCGACACGAGGGCCGAGGAGACTGATGTAAGTACTTACGTTTATGAGATTTATGTTAGAAATATAATTATTGTTAAGTTATTTTATTTAAACTTAGGATTCAGACTATAACTTAGGGAAACATAGGATTTAGATTATAACTTAGGAAAACTTATAGTATAAACACATTCATTGGATAGGCTGCGTATCGTGAGGCACTTAGTCGGCTTGAGATCGAGCCCCCTTCCGAGAATGTCGGCGAAACGACGCCCACCCAGACGCACTCTTCTATGGCCGCTCGCTACGACGACGTGTTCGTAGAATCCGTCGGCAGTGTTAGGAAAGGGCGCGTCTACGGCTTAGGTTCCATGGCGCCCTCGTTGCAGCCGTCCCCGAGATATCCACCGCCACCGCCTCCCCCAGCGCCCCCGGTTGACGATGTGAGGGCGCAGCTTACGACTCTGACCTCCGCGGTGTCAGATTTGCGGGCGATAGTGTTGGGGCGCTATCCGTCTGCTCCCGGTCCGTCTGTTCCCGGTCCGTCTGCTCCCGATCTGTCTACTGCTGCTGCCGGTGCTTCGGATCGACCTGGTCCTTCTTTCCCCGGACGGCTTTCGTTTAACCGCTCTGCGGACGCCCGTATCGTATCGGATAACACCATCTTGACGCTCCTTGACATGATGTCTCCAGAGCAGCTACGTGCGCTTCCAGACCATGTCTTGTCCCAAGTGCCGGCACACACGGTGGAGGAGTACATACGCAAAGCGGATGCGGCGGCACGAGCACGAGACGATCCGACGGACGGGGTTTGATTTTGTTTATGTTGTTGGTTTTGTAGACATTTGGATACTGAGTATGTTCGGATATTTTTTTTATGTTTAGATAATTTAATGTTGGATATTGGATATATTGTGTTGGTAATATTTTGTTGGATATTGGATACGTTGGATATTGGTGTCGGATATGGATATTTTGCATATGGATATATGGTGTTGGATATTGGATACGTTGGATATTCGTGTTGGATATGGATATATGGTGTTGTATATGGATATTTTGCATGTTTGATATTGTGTTGGATGTGTTGTATAAACAGGAAAGAGTCTGTTTGCAGTATTTTTTTTTCAAAAATTAGTAGTTAGCGACGGACTGGCGACCACTCAGCGACAGATAGCGACGGAGTGGCGACGTAAAATCCGTCGCTACCTGGAGCATTTCAATAAAGCGACGGATTGGCGACGGACGATCCGTCGACCTGATGCTGTTTGATGTCCAGAAATTTTAGCTTTTGCGACGGATTGGCGACTAACTTACGGCGGACTGGCGACCACTCAGCGACGGATAGTCCGTCGCTAACTGGAGAAACTGTGGTTAGCGACGGAGTGGCGACGGATTAGCGACGGATATTGGGTATCAAAAAATCAGTGATACGGTTTTGCCGACTGGTTAGCGACGGAGTTTTCCGTCGCTAACCCTATATCCTGATACATGTTTTGACGAAAGCTAGTCGGTAATCCGTCGCTATATATATTTAGATGCGCCGACGGGATTCCGTCGCTAAGTCGTCGCTGAGCGACGGAGTAGCGACGTATATGTTTTAGCGACGAGGTTATTCCCGACGGCTGTTTTACCAAAATATCCGTCGGTAATCCGTCGGTATTTATTTTTGGCGATGGATTACCGACGGATAAGGCCGTCGATAAATCCATGTATTTTGGTAGTGATTGTGGTCTAGTTATCATCATCACCAATCAACTTGGTTATTGTCAAGCACGAAGGTAAGCCCGTTTAGCTATCACACTGTGTCAGATGCTCTCGTTGAAGACATGTTTTTCTATGAAAATATTATATTATCAAGTTTTTTAAAAGAAGAGTCTTCGTTAGAGAACTCTAAGATTTGAAATTTCATGACTTTCATATGATTCTTAAAGAGATAGTACCAAGTAAATTGGGATTTTGATGTATTACATTTTTTATTTTATCAATTAGTAGAAAGAGAAATAAAAATTAATGGACAATGCTAATAGCTTTTTTGTGGTTTTCTCTCCTTTTAAACCCTCTTCTTTTGTCCTTCGTAAAATTAAACAAACATTAGCATATCAAAGATAGCTACGGTAATTACGTGTCAAATCTTGTCAAACTACAGAGTAGACCTAGTTTGGTTCCACTTTAAATAAAATATTTTATTTCAAACGACAAACACCAAATGGTATTGTTTTTCGAATGGAAAAAAGAGCATGTAGGAATTCTTAATTATTAGAAAACTTGTTAACTTGTTACAATTCAAAATCGATTACAAAAATATTGTAATACAAAATTTACAGCCAAGTCAAGGTTTTGGAGAGATGGGGCAATGGAGGTCGAATCAACACTTGATTCCTCTACTCTCTTGATGATCTGACAAAGCTTTTGGGAACTGCGAAGTGTGGGGGAGCAAGAGCTGCTTTGATCAACTAGCTGGAATATGTGGATATTCCCTTGTCACCATACCCTCGGTTTGTTGTCCTTGAGATTTGTAAAAGGTAGCTATTTATAAGAGAATAGCTAGAGGTAGTTATTTGCTCTTCCGCGGGGATACACTATCCAGCGCGGAAAGAAGACTGTAGATACGGTCAATGCCTAGCAAGAAAAATCTAGGTGTAGGAGCTACGTGTCCCACGTCCATCAACACCTGACCGTGAATGTGTCCTACTTTTTATGCCCGAAGTAAGGCACGTTCTCTTGGAAGCTATGTGAAAATGGCACGTGGATGTGGCAGTTGCAAAAGTATGACCCACATATCGATTGTGGAGGAAATTATGGATTTGACGACTGTATATGTCTCTTTACATTGACAGCAAATTGGGTCCATCATACGGGTAATAGGGGCTTGACGACTGTATACGTCTCCTTCATGTTGGTTGCAAATTATGGCCATTATGCAGAAAATAGGGGTTTAATGACTGTACACATCTCCTCCAACAAACTAGGGACATCATGCGGGAAATAGGGGTTTGATGACTATATATTTCTCCTCCACGTTGGAAGTAAACTAGAGCTTTGGTACATAAACGACCTCCACTGAAGGGTACAACTTATTCCGCTGAGGCATAAGAGCACAACTTTCCAGTAGGTGATCATCGGAAGTCCCCCTTCACTAAAAAAGTAGCTTCTCATTCTCTGAGGCAGATTTGATCGATACTCTTTGGGAGCTATCATATATCGTGGGTCGTACCTCTTCAGTTTTTGTTGAGCAATAGCCATTAACTTCACTGACATAGTTGTCAACTCAAACAAGCTAAGGCAGATGCTTGTAGGTGTGACAGTTTTTGCTAGAGGCTCATCTACGGAAGCAACATGAAGTCTATCTAAAGTAATCCCTGAAAATGTTATCTTTTTAGGGGCTTGTGCTGGATGAAGAGAGATTGTTTCCAACTAGGTCTACTGCAGCTTTGTGAGGCAAAATATGTAGTATTTTTGCTGGGACTGTCATGTCTGCTGGTTATTTTTTATGCTTCTACGAGACCCACTTTAAAGTTTTCAAAGTTTTTCTTTTACTTAGAAATACTTTGAATAAAAGAATGTCTGACTTTGAGGGTCACTTACAACGAAAAGCCCTCTGAGCAGGTGGGCTAAATCTGAAAAGCCATATCCACTTCGAATTCTATGCGCAACTGTTACGATTTTTCCAACATACTCCTAGAGACTTGAGTCATCATTGCTATTGTGATTCCCCTATGTGTCGCCTTGGGATTTCAAATTATCGTCCCTTTTTTTCTAAATACAGAGATTAGGTGGAAGAGAACGGAAACTCTTGCGACCCAAGACCTTCTCAAGAACTGATGCTCCTAAACCCTTATTTTATCTTCTCCAACGAACTACTCTAATGGCACCCAAAGATGTTTCCAGCTGGGGGGTTCAAGAAGTGGGACAAATCGCTCGTCCCTTTGTCGACTACTGGGCCTACTCTGGGAGCTACTTGTCCCATGTTCATCAGCAACTGACCTTGAATGTGTCCTACATATCAAATGCGAAGCGAGGCACATTCTCTTGGAAGCAATGTGGAAACGACATGTGGACGAGGCGGTTGCAACTACATGACCTACGAATCGATTATGGGGGAATTGTGGGTTTGACGACTGTACATGCCTCTTTATGTTGGCAACAAACTAGGGCCACCATACGAGAAATGGGGGGCTTGACGACTATATATGTCTCCTCCATGTTGGTTGCAAACTAGGGCCATCATGCAAAAAAAATAGGGGTTTAACAACTGTACACGTCTCCTCCACATTGGCAACAAACAAGGGACATCATGCAAAAAATAAGGGTTTAATGACTGTACATGTCTCCTCCACGTTAGTGGCAAACTAGAGCTTTGATATAGAAACGACCTCTATTGAAGGGTAAAACTTATTCCCCTGAGGCATAAGAGCACAACCTTCCATTGGTAGATGATCAGCGAATGTCCTCCCTCACTAAGAAAGCATCTTCTCAATCTCCAAGGCAGATTTGATCAATACTCTTTAGGAGATGTTAGATATCATGGGTCACACTACCAAAATAAGTCATATCAGCGACGCAATTAGCGACGCTTAATCAAAACGTTGCAAAAATTGTGCAACTTAGCGACTTAAAAAGTTTACATCGTAATACGTCACTATTAGCGACTATCAGCGATATATTGTGACTATATTTTGTTTAACAAAAGTTTTCGTCGCAAAAAAGTCGGTCGCCGTCGCTATGATTTTATTATTAACGAGGATTAGCGACGTCAATGTAATACGTCGCTAATTTTTTAGAATATAGCGATGTTTAGCGACGTCTTACTCTGACATCGCTAATTTATTTCTAATATACTGATCGGGGTTTCCTTTCCCCCCATTCTCACTCGAAAATTTTCTAAAAATATTTTGTTTTCCTCCCACACCGACGACCCCTTGTTTTACTTCGCCTCCCCTCTCCTCCTCTTCTACCGCTCCTCTGCCTCCAACGAGCTCCTCCTCCTACTCCTTCTCTGCCGGTCGCTCACCTCCACCACCGACCGCCCTCCTCCTTATTTTCCTCCGTTGTTGCGTGCTCCTCCTCCTCAACTGCCTACACGAGCCGACCTCCTCCTCCTCTCGGCCATCCCCTTCTTTGGTCACCCCCAAAATCAGGTAAACCCTAACCATTTCTCTATTAGCCATTTGACATGGACATGACACAGACACGAATACGACACGAACACATACACTGACACGACATAAACTTAATTCTGACAGAAAATAAAGATTTGATGTAAAACAAATAAGTAAAAAATTCTAACTAGTAAAAAAATATTGGAAAATTGAGATTATTCTTAAATAAAGTTACATGGTTTTACAATGTTTGGTGTCATTATTAAAAAAATTAAAAGTCACAGCCTTTACCGATACTAACCCAATTCGGACAAGATTTGGTGTAAGTATCACGAGAGTATCGAAGAAAGTCCCAGTGTGAAAGTAATGTGTGGTAGATCATCTTGTGCATGTGGTGTCACATGTTCCTGTGAAAGTCTCAATGTGACAGTAATGTGTGGTGTAGTGTGTAGTGCATGATTGTGGGCATATGTGAGTAAGTGATGTGGGTTAGGTAATGTATGCATA
The DNA here is from genome assembly GCA_029216955.1 of Iris pallida. Classification (NCBI taxonomy): domain Eukaryota; kingdom Viridiplantae; phylum Streptophyta; class Magnoliopsida; order Asparagales; family Iridaceae; genus Iris; species Iris pallida. Next base: position 14,229,824 of record JANAVB010040216.1, on the reverse strand, counting down.
CATACATATATAATATGTGTATGCATAGAGTGTGCTAGGATGTGACAGTTGAATGTCTTCCTGTGATAGTATATCCTATAGCGTGTGTGTCTTACCTATGAGTGTATGTTTGCCACCCATATAATGGAGTTTGAAATTGGAGTTGTCCACATGTCTTTAAGTTTGAAATCATGTCTTCATGCTATTACTTTTGTAAGCCTTTGAACAATGGACATGTATCTATCTTACATAAGTATCTAAAAATGGATATGGATTATTATCTGCGACATCGTTCATGAATGTACAACCGTTATCCTGATGACATGTGCAGTGTGCGGGATAGATTCATTGAGGGTGTACACCTGCAGTTCACCAAGGCGTTCCCTCAGTACATGGACAGTATCAAAATTAAGTGTCCGTGTGTAAGATATCAAAACTTGAAATATCATCCAAAAGTGGAAGTCACATATCATTTATACTTGAAGGATTTCACGCCGAATTACTATCAGTAGGCCGTACACGAATAACTTGTGTCTTTAGCATCGGAGTCGGAGCCTTATGTGGATGTCCACAACCACGCTGCTTACGATTATGGGTGGGTGAACATAGTTTTTGACGCGACGGGGCCTAGTTTCGATCCGGACAATCATGATGCAGCCGAGGAGGCATCGAACGTCGATGCTGCAAAGTTCATATAGTTGCTGGAGAATACAAGGACTCCATTATATCCTGGTTGTGAGGATCATTCACCGTTGGAGGTGGTTACAAGATTATTGAAAATTAAGTCCAATTTTAACATGTCGCAAGATTGCTACAACCGAATGATAGAGTTGATTATAGAGATCTTTCCTGAGGGTGCTAAGTTGCCTAAAGACTTCTACCGGTCTAAGAGGATGGTGAGATCGTCTGGATGGGATACAAGAAAATCGATGCATGTCGCAATGGGTGCATGTTGTACTACAAAGACGACAAAGATGAAGACGCCTGCAGATTTTGTGGTGCTGATCGCTATAAGGGCAGTGTTAGAGGAAGGTCTGTCGGTGCAAGGAAGCCTACTGATTTGATGCAGTACTTTCCATTGATGCTGCGGTTGCATCGGTTTTTTATGGTGAAGGAGACTACAGAAAACCTGAGTTGGCATAGGCGGGAACAGATCGAAGGAGTGTTGGATCACCCATCTGATAGAGAAGCATGGAAGCACTTTAATCGAGAGTATCCAGATTTTGCTTTGGATCTACGTAATGTCAGATTGGGGCTCTGCTCCGACGATTTTATCCCATTCGGACTTTCGGGTTCCCAGTATTCATGTTGGCCTATGATCGTCACTCCGTACAATCTACCGTCTTGGATGTGCATGAAGACTCCGTATATGTTTCTCACCATTATTATTCCAGGTCCGAACAATCCGAATAGGAACATCGATGTGTATTTGTCACTCCTGGTTCCCGGAATACGTAAAATTTTAATTTTTCTATACATGGTATATGGCACCTGTATCTTGATTGTATGTATCATGTGTTTGTAACTGACCATGGCATGGAACAGTATCTCGTCGCGGATTAGTATGCCACCCCTTGTCCTTGTCTCGTTGTAGTTGTGGTTCACTACTTCGATGATAAGTTATCTGAACCGTATTATGGTTAGGATTTTATTTAAATAATTTAATTAGTTGTACCATGTAGCCTTTAACATGTTATTAGTCATATGGTTAAGAGCATGCTTAAGATTAGGATTTCTTTGAGTCAACCCAACCCCTATATATATTCTTTTCCTCACTCTCTCTCCTCATTCACTTTTTCATTTAATTTCCTTAAACAAACTTTTAGGCAAGTACACCTTGCACCAAATAGAAATATTTTTGCATTTTTCATTTCTTGATATTTCCTTTAATGTAATTTGTCTGTATTGTTCTTCTCATCATCCTCTAAAAGTTTAGTCCTTGGAGTTTTTGATTTTAATGGCTAGTTTTGTGTAGATCTAAGTTTCTAAAACTAGGGTTTTATGGATTTTTGTGGGTTTGATCTATCAAACTTCCTTACTTTCGAAAATTTCTTGTCCCATGTTGTAGGAAATTCAGTTATACCCAATTTTGGCTTTTGAACCGCCGAATTTCGACTACGTATGAGGAAGTTATGCCATTTTCGTATTCATGGGATTCCAATACCTTTTTGTGCTGTCGGGACGATAAACAGTACCGTGTGCAGCGTATTCACTGCCACGCGCCGTGCGCTGTGCTTGTGCGCAACGTGCGCCGTGGGCAGTTTTGCTCGTGCGTAGCGCAACTTGTGTGCCGCACACTGGGCGCAATTTTTTGCCATGCAACGTGCTCCATGGTTGCGCGCAACGTGCACCGTGGGCATTTTTGCTCGCACGCGCAGCGCAACTTGTGCACTGCACGCAATTTTTTGCTGAGCAACGTGTGCCGTATTTGCGCACAACGTGCGCCGTGGGCGGTTTTTGCTCGTGCGTACAGCGTAACTTGTACGCCGTGCATGATTTTATGCCGTATAACGTGCGTACAACGTACGCCGTGGGCGGCTTTTGCACGCGTGCACAGCGTAACTTGCGCGCCGTGCGCTGCACGCAATTTTTTGCCTCGTAACGTGTGTCGTGCTTGCGCACAACATGCACCGTAGACGGTTTTTGCTTGCGCGTGCAGCGCAACTTGTGTGCCGCGCATCGTATACGATTTTCAGCCGTGCAACATGCGCCGTGCTTGTGCGCAACGTGCGTCGTGGGCAGTTTTGCTCGTGCACCAGTGCGCCAATCACTCTAAATGACTGTTTTTGCCCGTTTGAGCTATTTTGTAGCTGAAATCTTAAAAAAATCAAAACAGAAAAGTTGTAGATCTTTGTCTTGGTTTTAAGAATCTTCCTGTCTCACTTTGACCAGAATTCATATTTGACTTATGGTACCTCGTGTACCTTTTGGTTTACGTACCTTGCACCTCGTGCACCCTTTGGTTCGCGCACCTTGCACCTAGTGCACCTTTGACCTTGACTTCTTGTCCTGACCTTAGTGTGCCATGAATATCTGAGACTTGCGTATCCTATGTGACTTTTATGTTACGAGGGGTCCACGTGACTTTCTGACTTGACCGTGTTCCTGACTTGATTACATGTATACGTGCTGGTACTTGTTCTAAGTGTGTATTTAGATACAATATTAGTATGCACTACGGTGCTATTTAATGAGTGCACTGAGGTGTGACTCTGCGTGCTAAGTGATCATTTGTGTTATATGTCAATACATGTGTACCATCCAGCACAGTCATGGCAATTGGTCAGTAGTAGTGTCGTGGTATAATGATTATTGTTTGATGCATTACACTTAGCATGGATCTAGATTTAGGACTCCTTGAGCCGATGTGGATTAATACTTAGGGTATATGTACTATGGTATGACATATAAGAGAATAACCATGTGAACACGATACGTGATTCCAAGATCAAGATAGGGTTAATCTAAGCAACTTAAATCGGTAGAAGCATTGGGAGGGAACAGAATCTCGAGATCGTACGTTACCAGCCACCCTAGGCCCTGTCCTAACGTGTCAGGTTGGCCGCCACGGATACAGTTTCATCCGCCTATAGTGGATGGCTATATCCGACTCCTACGTGCTATGTGTTATATGTTTCAGCACGATAGCCTTACGGGGGATCGGTGCATAATCAATGTGTTACGCGTATATGTATATATAATGGATTAGCTAGCCCTGCTTGGATGTGATACGATTTGAGGATTCCTATATATTATATTACTGGGATAATCCAGACAAATCATAGAAAGTCGTAGGATTGATTGGCCGCTTGTAAGCCGACGTATTTGTGATATGTTTTCTTCGATTAGCAACTGAGAAACATGGACTATCGAGGTGCGTGGTCCAACCCATATCCTTGTGTCACGACCCACTCTCGAATAATCGGACACTAGTCGAACACGCCCAGCCTATGTTGGAAGACTCAACATAGTAAGCTGTACTATGCTAGGGAAACTAAAAAGTCAATATGAAATAAGTACAAATCACAGCATCTCTATAAATGATCAAAGAATTCAAAGTACACTTCTATTGATTATTATATTCATCCAGAAAGTAAAGTAAAGTCTGAAGTCACTAATACAATGAAAGTAAAACATCTAAAGGGAAGATAGCTAGGCCTCCTCGGCCTCTAGGTCTAGTGCAGCTCCAGCTGGATCTATCACATCAGCAGGCTCACGGCTATAGTACGTGTCACATATCACCTCCATATCACCTGCAACATATCCAATCAGGAGTGGAGCAAAGTATAACTCCAGGTAATAAACAAGAACATCATGATATGAAATGAGTACAGAAGAATATGTAAAGTACAAGAAAGAACATGAAAGTACGTGAATGTAAGTACAAGAAGTACAGGAAATAAAGTACATGAAATAAACGATGAACTTGAAGTACAAGACATGACATGTGCATAATATTTGAAATACAACTAGCCAATGTGACCGGCTAGGGGAAGTACAGGAATAAGTACAGGAGTACATAAATATCGGTACGGCTTAGGACCCGTATGCACGGTGCGAGGCCTAAGCTATCTACATGAATATCAGAACCTGGGTTTGGTCACATAGCTAGTGTATTTCCCCTCCCCAACTATAAGTAAGTACAAGAACATGAAATACAAGGGTACAAGATATCGTGTCGCATCGTGTCATCAAGAGAAGTACAAGATATGTAAATTCTCAAGACCATAGAACGTACTTGACTTGCTCCGGAAAAGTACGGGTAATCAGTAGAGCTGGATGTCCTCCTGTTTAGTTAAGTACAAGTTGATTAATATCAAGTTTATGTTCTAATTAGTTATTTTGCAACTCTTATCCAATTATAAAGTGTCTATAGGATATTATAAAGGAATAAGCTCTACACAAGTTTTAGACAATCAACTTAACTAACAGTTCTTAAGTTTGTCATGAAGTCTTATGTTCAAGCTACATGAACCATCTTTCTAATACTAGGTTACTTCATTTAATTAGTATCTTAGATAACATGTTTAAGTATCCATGTTTTAATGATAGATACATAACTGATCTTCAACAAGGTAACATAAATTTAGAACAATATAAGGAATTCACTGATTTTATTAGTAAAATCCAAACATGGATCATTGAGAGATATGAGTTATACTACAACTACCTGTTCAAGAGTCATCTTGACCTGCAAACCAATTTCTCAGTAAAATATATACAAGAACAACCCATAAATTCTAGTCTTTGATTATACCTATAACCTGAGTGAACTAAAGGCTCAGTCTAGAACAGTCCTCAGGTCCTTCTCAAACTTGACCAAAACCCCTATACTAGGCTTCTCTGTTATTAGTAGAACAATGAGTCCAACTATAAACTCAACTGCTGAACTTCCAATAGTCCAAACAAAAGTCCTTGCAGAAATAATATGTCCCAGACAAAAAGAATTCAACTCTAAGGTATCAGTTAATGAAACATTAAAAAAAAATGATAACTCTAGATTACCAGGTATCAATCCCAGCCTACTGCCCAAAACAAGCTCCACATAACCGAGCTCACCCACTGATCTACTCAGTCATTCATACTCCCTGGACTGAAAGTCCTGATGAGGCTACAACAAGTGTCCACTCTCCAATCAGATTATGTAATTAACATAACTGGAGTGATACTCAAGGAGAAGATTGCTTCCTGCCTACAGAACATTCTCAGGTTCGATTTACCCATATGCCTAACAGGTTCATCCCACAGATACATAAATTTAAACTGTCACATCCTAATAACTAATTGAATTCAATTCAAGGTATCATAGACTTCCTGATATCAATCGATTATCGTCTAAGTAAGGGTCTCAGGTTTCTTAAGATAGGTAAACAATCCATAAAATTCAGAGATTCAATAAATTTCTTCGAGTCAAGGATGTACCTACAAACCAAGTGTCTGCATATAGTATCAATCATCCTTCCCGCTCTATCTTACCAGTGAAAAATAAACTCTAAACTAGTTATCCCAAAGAAATACAAACTGAGGACCGATACCTACTACATGGTTTTAGGAAGTGAGGTAAAGATTCATGAGTTCAATACCAAAGCTACTCTTGTATGCTCCAAATAAAGTGATAGCTCACTTAATTCCAATTTAACAGATTACTCATTCTATCATGTGTATCCAAAATATCCCTACTTCATTGTATCCTGTGGGATGAACCTGTTAGGCATATGGGTAAATACCTGTTAATTCTAAGCATGCCTATAGAGTTTTAATTAGAAAGGTTAGGAAAATACCTGAGGGTAGACTTGGGTTGATGTCTCAACGACACTACTCTCAGTGTTTAGACATGGCCCTTGTGTGTCCAAACCGATCTGAAACCTGAACCAAAGCTAAAAGAAACAAAAGATGACATCACAACAGACACACCTCATTCTGAACATTTAAAATCCAAACCGAGGACACTTACCTGGTATCCAAACTAAACTTTGTTGGATACAATCGATAATGTGACTAAATCGAGCTCTGAAAATTGGTCACCGATCTACAACTTCAGATCTGACCGATACAAGAAATAAATCGATCGAAATACTCAATTAACTCTGCATCAAATCCAGAGCGAATTGAGAAAAGATTGTTCACACTTATCAGGGTTCAATTGTTTGGGGAAAACGAGCAAACAATCGGAGTTCATCGATCTCCTCACCAACGAGAGCAGACAAAACTCAACCAAGAAAGAAATTGAATCAATAATTCCTCAACATTCAGAAATTTCTCAGATTTGAACAAAATTGTGCTCGATTCCTCACCTGTTCGATTGCTGTGGATCTGTCAAAGAAAAAAGAGGATCAACTTCGTTGTCACCTAGCTCCCAGAGGAGATCTTTACCATCAGCGCCATGGATTCGCTTTGAACTATAATTTCGATCTGGTTCAATGAGGAAGAAGAGAATAGAGTGTTGTTAAGAATTCTTCAGATGTTAGAAATAGGAGAGAGAGAAGGACATGCTTAAATAGAAGCTCTAGGTGGTTAGGCTGTTAGGAACTGTTCGAGAAGGAAGAGAATTGGCGGGAAAATTCGAAGGTGGATGCTACAGTGTAGGTTGTTAGAAAAATGGTGGAAAGAAAATTGGTTACAGATATTCAAATTTAACATCTATTGCTGGAATCAGAGGAAGAGGAATGAAATCAATTCATCTTCAGGAATTGAATTTAGAAAATTCAATATAAGGCTATCTCAGTGAAAGCATCCCAAAGGAAAAGTTGGCCCAGGGTGAAGTGGGCCCATGGTGAAACTCAACACAGGCCCAACCAAAAAAATAAATTTCAACAGCAGGCTTAAAATTATCTACATATTTATAAGTAAAAGAAATGTTAATTTCTAAAACAAAATTTAGAAAAAAAACTTGATTCATAGGAAATTCAGAAAGGTGCGGTTATACCTTGTTTGGTTGTTGGGTGGGCTATTGTGCTGCGATAGGCTATGGACCAAAGTTGTGATCAGAAACCCTTCACCTGCCCATGGTTATAGGATATATCTTATCTCGACACGATATTGGCACTGTTTGTCTTTGTTTGGTTGTAAGGGTGTCATATTGTCTCGATGATATGGTATAAGCCTATAACTCTTGAATCAGGTCTTAATTTACTTATTAGATTTTGTCTTATTCATTATGTGCTCCCTTGTGGTACTTGCTATTTCGGGCCTGAACCTGCTGGTTTTGTTTGGCCAGATATCGTAGCAGTACCAGAGGATCCAGCCTTCTCCCCGAATAATGGTGCACACCAGGAGTATGGGCGTCAGGGACCATGAGTGGGTTTCTTCTTCACTGCTCTGATATCTTCTATTTTGTACTTGGCATTTAGCCACCGGCACCTATGTAGCCGACTGTTCTGGACATTAGTTTCCTTATACATAATTGTAATTAAATCAGACTGCAGCTGACTACGGTTATGTACCTATAACTCTCGGTGCTACCTTATCATTTTGTATAGCTAGGCTCATAATTTATTTTTTGATTAAGCGTAGGGGATGCCTTACTTCTTTGTCTTATATGATCATTATTTACTGCTTCTTGTTTTGATTGATTGAGACGTAGATGTTCGGTGAGACCATATGAGACTTGATTGTAGCATGCACCCCCTTGTCTCTTGACAGCCACGATCGTCGTATGACATTTGCATACCTCATATGGTGTAGCTGGCCTAGTTATCCTCAGTATTTCGGTACTGGAGCGTGACAAGGTTTTATTGGTGGCCCATGCAGGTCTGTTTTTTAGACTTGTGGGGTGTTGCGATTATAAGAGTCTCAATTAAAACATATTCCCCTTGATCTCCTGATTCGTCTTTTTTTTTTCTCTCACGTTGATTGCTAACTTGATTATCATCCTCGATTCCTTCCCATCCTATCTTTTGATACCTTGTATCCTTTCCTTTAGGGGGACATCGTTCTCCGCTATTGGAGGAGCCGACATGGAAGAGAATCCAGTAGAGCAGGGACCAGTTGAAGATCAGCAAGGGATAGCCCCTCTACCTGGACAGATTCATATCGAGAATGTTACGGAGCATGAGCCAGTTGAGTTACAGAGGCTAGAGGTTCCCGTACCTCCAGTGATGCCGGTAGTACTGGTAGCTCTAGACACACCGGCACTATTATAGATTATCAGAGATTTTTGGAGATCCAGCAACACCAGACGATAGCCCAACCGCAACAACAGACCCAGCAGCAAGAACAAAATGTATTACTTAATCAGGGGTTACAGCTAGCTCTTGAGAGGAGCGCCAGGAATGACTCGGGAGCATCAGAAAGGTTTTGTCGACTTAACCCGAGGTACTTTGATGGCATGGAGGATGCCATTACAGCGGATGCTTGGCTTCAGGATATTGAGGCCATATTGACAGCAGCAAAGGTTCCAGCACGAGAGAAGGTTGACCAGGTCAGACTGTTTACTTCAGGATCTCGTCCACGATTGGTGGGCATAAGAAGAGGTTGGAATGAGGCATCCTGTTCCTTGGGATAGCTTCAGTACCAGGTTAAAGGCCAAGTACTTTGGCGTGGTAGCTTGATATGAGTTTCAGCAGAGATTTATCAGCATCAAGCAGGCTGGTAGGACGGTAGATGGCTATGAAGCGGAGTTCTACAGATTAAGTCGGTTTGCACTAATGATGGTAGTTATAGAGACAGAGCAAGCTATGATGTTCCAGCAAGGATTTCACTTAGAGATTATGCAGCTGGTCGAGGGGTATAACCATCACATTTTTAATTTAGGGGTATTTTAGTCATTATGTATTTATTTAAATTTTCTTATTAATTTATTAATTAATGTGATGCTTTGTAGCTTGATTCGTGTTTTGAGTAGCATCAGGTGGTTTGACCTTAGTCACCCTTCATTAAGAGCCTAATATGATAATTAGAATTATTTGTTGACCTATAGAATTAATTTCAGAATTTATTTTATTTTTGGCAATGAATTAATGATTTAAAATTATTTTTACATAGGCCTTTTTAACCCTTTTTGACATGGGCCTTTTAGCAACTCATGGAGTGCTTGGCCCATGTGCAAACCCTAACCCTAACACCCCCTAGCTTGGCCGGCCACAAGCAGCCCCCCTCTCTCATTTGTAGAAAAAATATTAGCCTCCAAGATCTAGAGCAAACCTTAATTTTCCTTTCTCCAAAAACCCTAGTTTGCTCATCCGAAGTCCTTTTCACCTCAAACAAATTCCATTGCGCTCGTTGGGAAGAAGATAATTTGTTGGAGTACTGCTAGCAAGGAGGAGGAGGCATTTGTTCGGAAGAAATCGGTCGACAAAGCGTTCGAAGAATTTCTTTTATTGAGATTCCGACTCTCAATAGGTAAATCCCATCTACCTTTGTTTCTCCTGAATTTTCTTCATTATTGCATCCATATAGGCACCCTTGATTTGTGTATGAAGTTTGGTAGGATTTTGGTTTCGTTTGATAGCGATATCGGACACGTATCGGTCTCACATTGCACGTGTTCGGCAAAATGCCACTTAGAACTTAAAAGTGTTAATTTTTGATTTTGTTTTAATAAAATCCTTCCTTATATGATTTGTAATAACTTTCGTGAAGACGGATCGAAAATCGACAAGATTTCGATATCCGAACGGACACGGACACGTGTGCACGAGATCCCGTGCACGGTCCTGTGCATGCCCTGCTGTCTGTGCGTCATAACTCGACGCACAGAGCTCCGTCTCACATAAAATTTTATGAGCACGTGGGGGAAGCCTCTGCTCCCATGCCTATAAAATTTTATGACGTTTCTTCGAGCGAGTGCGGAGAAATCTCGCGTGCACTGGTCGGCTGAACTGTACATTCAGGCTAAAATTTGCCGCTGACACGGCCTTCGTACGCGGACACGGCGTGTCGAGGACCCGTTCCATGAGCACAAACATGTAGCCCTATACCTAGACTACCCAGGGACCCGATCCCGAGTCGCAGCGTGGCTCGGATCACGAGCTACGAGGCTCGATACGCGCCCACGGGCACACACGCACGCGCGCGCAGGCCGCACGGCTATTCGCGGGTCGTAGCGTCACGTAGGCATGACATGGTGTCATGTCAGCATATCCTAGCCATACCCTAGGACCCCACCTAGCTGTGTGCACGACCACGAGCTTTCTTGTTGCGTGTGCGGCGCTCAATCGAGCGGTGTACGCGCTCTTGACACATGAATTCGGTTTTCCGATACACAATCTCTGGATCCGACATGGACATGGTTTCGACTCCGTGAGTGCCTGAGCACATCACGTATGTCAAGACTAACATGCTTGTCGAGTTTCGTGATTTATTGTTGAGTATTTTGTGATTTGGGTCATTTTGTCGAAATTGGGTTTTTCGGGTTCAATATTTTGAATAGAAATGTGATATTTTGATTCTTCGACTTTTAATCGATATTTTCTGACTTGTTAACTTATATATGATATTTTGGACTTGCAGGAAGTGATCCGCGGGATTATTATTTATCTGTTTGCCTTTTTCAAGTATATTTGGGTTTTTCCTATATGTATACATATATATATGCATGAGTAGTATATATGTATTTCAATGTATATAGTTTATATATATATGTAATGTGCTGTTTTGAGAGTGAGTTCTGATTTTCCAGGTTTAAGCCTTTCTCGGATTTGTGTAATCGATTCATTGCTTACACAAGTGCATATATATATATATATATATATATATATATATATATATATATATATATATGTGTGTGTGTGTGTGTGTGTGTGTGTGTGTGTGTGTGTGTGTGTGTGTGTGTGTAATATATTTTTGAGTGTGAAATGAGTTGGGGAAAATATATATATATATATATATATATATATATATATATTACATATATATATATATTGTATATACCTATGTATAACTTTATATATGTAAGTTTATATATATATATATATATATATATATATATATATATATATATATATATATATATATATATATATATATATATATATATATATATATATATATATATATATATATATATATATATATATAATATATATATATATATATATTATATAAAAAAAAATATATATATATAAAAAAAAAAAAAAAAAATATATATATATATATATATATTATATATATATATATGTGTGTGTGTGTGTGTGTGTGTGTGTGTGTGTGTGTGTGTGTGTGTGTGTGTGTGTGTGTGTGTAATATATTTTTGAGTGTGAAATGAGTTGGGGACTTATTAATTCCAGATTTCTGGAGTTTAACAGCAGTCCGTACTCCTTACACTACCATCTTTTCATATAATTATATATATATGTATGTGTGTTTGTGGAAGTCTATGTATGTATATATATATATATATATATATATATATATATATATATATATATATATATATATATATATATATTTTAAGAAACGGATACTTTATTGAAGTAATAGGCACAAAATGCCGAAGCCTATACAAGTAAGCGCGCTCATTGCGACAAAAGGAAAGGAAAATAATCAGCGCTAGATGCGCACAAAAGGAGCCAGATCTCTACGACGTCCGAGAAGCGCGAGAGACCCGACGTTAGGCCTAAACAAGGGCCTCCCAAAAAGTGTTGGGGGCGTGAGAGCAACGCCGCCTAGCTTTAAGAATTTGTCTGATAAATTCTCTGAATAATTGTGTAGGGAGGAGTTGGCGATCTTCGTATCTGAATTTATTCCTGTTCTTCCATAAAACCAAGATACCAGCGGCTACGACGATCTGATGTCCATGGGAGCGGCTCCAGCTGGCCAGGAGATCGTGGAAGCCCTCAGTCGGAAGGACAAAACTAAGTCTATTGTGAAGATTGAGCCAAATGTGACTCTCCAACTCATCAGAAAGAAGGACGTGCTCAGCCGATTCTGATTGGTGCTCCACGCAGCAATGGCATCTGGACGCGAGGTTGAATCTGATTGATCTGATAGAGTCGTCCGTGAGAAGTTTTCATCCTAATGTGCGCCAGATAAGGATAGACTATTTGATGGGTATGTAAGACTGCCAAAACTTTACAGAAGTGGTGTCTGGCACGCCACTGTCTCTCGTCACTAATCTGGCGGAAGCTACCGTAAAAGTCCCGCTTAGGTTAGGTGACAATCTCCATGTGTCGGATATGTCAGTCACCTACAGGTTGGCCGTACGAAGAGCGTCGGCCGCCAGCTGACCAAACCAATCTCTGACCCTCCCCCAATTACATCCGGCACCGCCTACCCATAGATCCCTTATTTCGCATCCCGGCGGAGTACGGACGTTTGGCTGGATGGTGTCTTCCCTTAACCACCGTTCCAGACGGGCCAAAGAGTGGCCGTCGACCAACTGCAGACGGATTAAATGTTCTGCAAGGTTGCGTCCACGAATTATGCGACGCCACGACGCCGAAGATCTATTGTTAGTGACTGCCTCCGACAGATATGAGAATCTGGAGTATCTAGCTCTCATGAACCTCGTCCATAGCAAGCTCTCCGTGCGTAATTTCCACCACAACTTCATAGAGCAGACGTCCACGATGTGGGCAAGTTTGCTGAATTCCATACCTCCTTCTTCGGTTGGTTTGGCCATGGTATCCCAACTAGCCCAGTGGTGTTTATCCTTGCCGTCGTGTTGACCCCAGAAGAACTTGGCGAAGAGGGATTCGAGATAGTGGAGGACCTTCTTGGTGGGGGAGCAGACGGCTAGGGTGTGCAACGGGATGGAGGAAAGGACGTGTTTGATAAGGATCATCTTGCCCCTAGAGATAATGTAGCGTTGTGCCATCCCGCGATCAGTTTACGGATCCTGTCTACAAGGTGTTCGTATATCACCGAGTTCGACCTTCCGTATACCAGTGGGTAGCCTAAGTAGGTAAAAGGCGGGTAGGCCATGGTGAACGAGGTCATGTCAGAAAGTATTGTCAAACGAGTTCTGTCGGCTTTGTGATGGGTATATATGAAGCTCTTGTTGTTATTGATGCGCTGTCCGGAGCAACTAGTGTATCTTGCGAGCGTGCTTAGCACTACCTCTATCGATCCGAAGTCTCCAGAGGAGAAAATAACGATGTCATCAGCGTACGCCAGATGAGTGATAAGTGGACAGCCGGTGGTGGTGTGGAAGTGATAGAAACCGAGGATTCTGGGCATGCTATTGAGGCTTCTACTGAGCGCTTCTGCCGCAATGATAAAAATGGTGGAAGAGAGGGGATCTCCTTGTCTAACCCCACGTGTGGAACGGAAAAACCTTGAAGCCTGTAGCTCTTTTGCAAGTTCTGCCAAACTATACAACCTTTTGTTCATGTTGTAATTAAGGCAGAAATTATCAAAACTTTTAGGCAGAGTCCCGAGAATGATATCGACCTGGGATTTCCCATCGATTTTAGCTCCAAGGATCTCCATCTCATTCAGATGACCCATCATCTTGAGAACATGATCCCTTACTGGTGTACCCTCAGCCATTTTTGTATTCATCAAACATTTCATAGCAAACTGCCTAGCTGCTCTACTCTGATGTCCGAAGAGTTCCTAGAGGTTATACATCATGTCATAAGCTGTGTCCATGGCCTGATGCTGATGTTGCAGTACATTTGACATTGATGTCAGAATGTAACACTGCGCCATCTCATCTACCTTTTTCCACTTCTTATAAGCCTCTTTGACCTCTTCATCAGAGTTAACATCAGGCTTAGGTGGGCATTCCTCAACAAGTACACATTTGTACTCCTCAGCAGTCAGAACAATGTCCAAATTACGTTTCCAGTCAATATAATTAGGTCCAGTAAGTTTGTTTTCTTTAAGAATCACCATAAGTGGACTGAAAGAACCCATTTTTGAAATCATGGGAATCACATAAATAAAATTATGTAGGGCAAAAAAAACTTTTTGAATTAACTAAATATTGATTCCCTCAAAACAATAATAAAAAATTCACCAACACCTTGAACACCATGAATTTAGCATGCCACAATAGTGTGGACGTATACAAATTCAACTTTGTTCAAGTAGATTTTTCTTATTAATTTTACTATCATGTCAATATAACTTTATGACAAATAAAATTAATATGCTGGTCTTGCTCTGGTCATACAAATAATAGCAGTGACTCCGATAGGAAGGATACCATTATTTGTATCTAAGTGTATACCATTACTTAATACTAAGTCTATTACCTTGTAATGAGTTCCTTCAGATAGAGAAGTGAACACATACTAGGTAACTTTCTACAATTATCCCTAAGAAAGTTTGTACTGGTGATCCATAATTATAATCATCCGATATGGAGGAAAGCACTAAAGCCAACACGCAAGTATAATTACATCACCTACAAACCAGTAATGGAGACCATAGGATTTATGCTAAATAAAAATCCTCTCCCACTTAGTTATTTAACAATGAGGGTTTTTCTACTAGTTGATTTATGTCCATGTTGTCCATTATTAATGTACGCTTATTTTTTCAAAAAAAAACAACCACGCAATAATAAACATGCATAATCAGAAAAAGCAAAATGACAAAAATAAGAGAAAATATCCAACTATTATGGTCATCTTTGCTGCTCCATCCTCAACTATCCGAATCTAAAATCTGGCACTGCGCAGATTTTTTTATTATAGATTTTGGCTTTCGATTCCTTCATCGAAAATCATCTGTCTGCCTCTGGACTGCTTAAAACCAGCATCTCGTCCGGCGTCAGAAACAACCACCACCGCCATCACGATTGATCAAAAATAATTGAAATTACATCAATCCTATGCCTCCCGAAGGAGTTCACACATAATCTAGATTGAAAATTTAAAGTAATAAGCACGATCAACCCTCGTGATTTTAATTACATCCACAGCAACAACAACATCCACGACATGTCCGTGGTTTAAACAACACAATAAAAAATATGCATTTGACCATAATAGTTGGATCTAAGATGCCTGCAAAACCGAGTTAGAATAGATCTACATCTACCGACTATTACACAGCGCAGGTTTTATTGGACAACATGGACGTATCAATCAATACGTAGATACAAAGTGGCTCTGATAGCAATTGATGGAACTGGGGATTCTCAGGACCCTTCCTTTGGTGTGCGTATTGATCGATAAAAAGTTAAACAGACCTAATACGTGTTCTAACCCTTCATAGACGAAAACCAGGATTCACGAATTATACCTGCGGCAGAAAGGAGACAAGTAATTCCTGGCAATCTCGAGTGGACGACCCCAAGATCTTTAGCACGTATTCCTTCCTCGAGTTGGACGTCGTGTGGACGATGATCTCCCAACCTTTTCTTCTCCTTGGCAGCCCTCTCTTTCTCTCCTTACGTGAATCACGAATTTAGAGAAAATTTTAGATTTCTGATCGGTAATCTGGCGGCCAGAAAATAGAGGATATATATAGGCTACGGCAGGGACCATGAAGAGAAATTAGGGTTAGGCCTCCTAACGGATCTGGATATCCCGTGTTCAGCCCGAACACACAATCCAGGCCCATTAACAATAGTTTGGTCCACTAATGAGCTATTGTTGCACTACCTCCATAATCCCAAATTATGTTTGTGGGCTCCTTTTATTATATGCTCGTTTGGCTCCCCATGTTAAGATATCGTATGTCCGTCGATCAAATTAAGTTACTGACAACTATATTGATTCGACATCTTTTATCCTTAAGTAGTACCGTTCAACTTTATTTGTCATGTCAGATATAATCTACCTGCAGGGTTTACATGACAATCCTTATGAGCTCCTTAAGAGGACATCATCAACCCGATGTATCGGGACATGGATTTTATTTATAATCAACAACCCATCATACATACAATGTTATTACCCAATTCATAGAGGTTGTTGATCCATAATGAATCCCACTCTTTTATGAGTCAAAGTAATGCACACTGCATATATATGTCCGTTATTATATCCGGATTAAGAGCACAAGCATCTATAATAACAGAGGTATTTGTTCTCTTATGTAGTCAGTACAAAGAGAACAACCTCAAGTGGTCTTGTTCAATACACACAAAGTATACTAGTGTAAACCTATAGTCAAGATAGACTAATACCAGATTACACTACAACCTTTCCAATAGATTGTCCAAGTCCATCTAGGTTGTGAACTATTTATATACTCCATAGGAAACTGATAATATGATCTTCTGTATGACACCACACACCATATTATCTACAATATAGAATATCAGACATTTGTATTAACACTTGTAACAAATACAATATGCAAACATTTGCCCATATGATTCTCATTCAAAATTTAAGGAAATAAGGTTACTACAAAAGTGATGCTTTTAGTATATAACCCTAACACTGAAGATCCAGATCATGAATTGTCAGTCCAGGCGATCGTATGCCTTCTCCATGTCCAATTTGATGGCAACGTTTCCCCCTATGGACGGAAACTTCATACATGTGATCATCTCTTAAGCTAGGAGAATGTTGTCAGTGATGTTGCGGCCTTGAACAAACCCACTTTGCTCTTCGGAGATGATTTTGGGGAGGAGATTGGACATCCGGTTGGCAACGATCTTCGATATGATCTTGTTGGTGAAGGTGCATAAGCTGATAGGACGAAAGTCTTTGAAGGTTTCCGAGTTGTCATTCTTGGGGATCAGGATGATATTCGCGTAAGAAATGGATTTAGGATATCTCGTCCCCTGGAAAAAGGTAATAGTGGCCTCTAATAAGTTGTATTTTAAGGTGTGCCAACCAGCTCTGAAGAATACGCCATTGAATCCGTCAGGCCCTGGAGCACTGTATTCTTTTATAGACCAGACTGCCTCCTCAACCTCTTCCAACGAAGGGGTAACCAACAGGGTCACATTCTCGCTGTTGCTGATGAGGGATGGGATTTCGGACAGAAGCGCTTCATCTTTGACGACCTGCTCTTTTGTGAAAAGTTTAGAGTAGAATATCTCCGCCGCAGCCTGAATGCCTTCCCGTTCCTCCACCAGGGCGCCGTTATCGTCTTTTATCCGGTGAAGTTGTAATTGGTTTCTGCAACCTTTGACACATACGTAAAAAAAATTGGTATTCCGATCACCTTCCGTGTCCCAGGTCAATCTGGCTTTTTGTCTCCAAAAATCTGTTTCCACCTTAAGCCTAGATTTCAGAATAGCTCTGGCGAGGTTGAGCGAGGCGCGGGCAGTATGAGATCTATCAGCGGTGAACGAGATTTTCCTACGAGTGACATCGTCTTCAGCCTTCTTAATGGCCTGGAAAATGTCTCCAAACGCCGTCTTGCTCCAGGACGATAATGCCTTGCGAGTGGCTTTCAGTTTGGCCGCCACACGTAACAGAGGATCAAGTTCCGAAACGAATTTCCAAGCGGAGGCCACGATGTTCTAGAATTGGGGATGATGCCTCCAGAAGTTGAGGAAGCAGAATAGTTTTTAGTGCCCGTGTGGTTGTTGCTGATCATGATGAGGAGAGGGGAGTGGTCCGATTCAGTAGAGTTTAGATAGAAGGGGTTTGGGATCAGGCCCATGTCAGACCAACGGTCATTGACCATCGCCCGATATAAGCGAGAGTACTGGTGTCGATGACCCTCCTGCATGTTGTACCAGGTGAATTTACTGTCGTGGAAGGGGATGGAGTTTAAGTTGTCGTGGAAGATGAATTGTTGAAATCATCCATCGTAGGCTGGAGAGGCGAGCGACCATCGAATTTCTCCTCTCTGCTGGACACCATGTTGAAATCACCAATGCACAGCCACGGGAGACCATGGTAGGGAAGGCCGCTTCCAGTAGGTCTTCCTAAAGCAATCTTCGCTCAGGGTAGTCACAGCTGCCATGGACGGCGAAAAGGATAGAGCGGGACTTGAGGGTCGGATGTTCGATCCAACAAGAGAGAGCCTGAGGCAAATCTTTTATGGTGGCAAATTTGAATTCAGGCTTGAAAAAGATCCAGATGTCATTACAATCGGTGATGGCATGAGGGAATCCGAGCTTGAGTTGAGTGGCTTTGATTTTTTTTTTGGAAGGATTTTAGGTTCAATAACGATAAGAAGATCTATACAATTAGTTTTCTTGAGGCAGAGGATTCTGTTCAGTATTGATTTATTTCCAAGCCCTCTCACGTTCCAGGATATGATGTTAAGCATTTGATGAGGGTAGAGGGAGGGAGGTGGTTAAGCTTCGTAGTAGACCCCGTAGTCCTAGCCATCTGCTGCTTTTGTTTGTTTTTGTTCTTTTTAGAGGATGTTTTTTGGGTCGATGTGATGTTGGCCCCGTTGACTTCGGTGCTAGGCGCACCGGGTTCCCTGCTGCCGTTGCTGTCTGTCAAGGATGTTGTGGAGTCTTTTTTGCTTTCTTTTAGGGCGCTTAAGGGATTGCCGCGGTCCAGGAAACCCGCTGCCTTGGCTTGTCAGAATATGCCGGTTAAAGTGAGGTCGAAGCTGGGTTGGACATCTGCAATGTGAGGGGGAGGGTGCCGGGGGGCCCAGTCACAGCCGAGGGGATAGCCATTTCGGATGTGGGATGAGTTTGGTGAGTCTCGAGAGGCCTGGGTTCAGGATACTGCTCCGTCTGGACCTCTACATGCTGATGAGGGGACGACTGGGACTAAGGGGAGAGTGAGCGTCCTCAGAAGGGGGAAGATTATGGACTCCGATGTGTTGTGGGATGAGATGGGGGTGGCGCGCTGGGAGTGATGGTGACGCCTGTCAGATGTGACTGAGGCGCCACACTGCTGGGCTGAGGGGAATCTGGCTGGACGTCTCCGTCGCGGATAGACGAAGAGGTTTCACTGGATTTATCGACAGCCCCTTCAGGGGCGATGCTTGAGAGGAGTTCAAAGGAATTATTGAGAGAGATGTTGGGAGGGTTGAATGGGACGATTGTGGAGCTAGGCATGTTGGTCGGACGGGGGCGGTCGAAGAGGGCGGCAGGTGGGGTAGGGCCGTCAATCGACAGGGGAGGATTAGGATACGAAGACTGATTTGCTGTGTCAGGGCTTTGGTGGACAGCCGTTGTAGTTTGGTTGTGCGGCCTAGACTTTTTTAGCTCGGGGTGGGCACGAAAGCAGTGCTGCATGGAGTGACCGCACATCTGGCAGTGTTTGTAGAAGATGATGTTGTTATCATAAACCAGCGGTTGGCTGTGTGTTTGGTCTCCGAGTTCGATCTCTATCAGTTTGGGAGGTTCTTTCGCGAGGTCTAATTCTATGTATATCTTCGCATAGTTACATTTGGAGAGGTTTTTAGTTTCTTCTGCGATAGCTACCAGGGTCCCAAAGGAGCTGGCTATCCGTTTTAGGGCTGCTGCGGGGAAGCAAACCAGGGAAAGGTTGGGGAGGGTGATCCATGTGGATATGATTCTCGAATCCACTTTGGGGTTGAAGTTGGGAGACCATTTGACAATATTAACGGTCTGAGTTCCGATTCTGGAAGTACCTTTGGCCCGGACTAAAGAGTAGTACGGTTCAGATGAAAGGTAGAGGAACATGTACTTGGGGTCAAACGGAGCGACCCGGTAAGCTGCTTTGAGGCCCCACCTAGCAGCAGCTTCCATCACTATGGTGATTTTCGGGCATCCGAATCCAAATTTGAGGATGTAGGTCTTAGTGAAGGATGAGGATAGGGAGGAGATTTTTAGCGCAGCGAAGGGGATACGGATGGGGTTGCCTGCTGGAGGTGGCAAAAATTCGATGTCCGACAGCTGAATCTCTACCATCGGAGTGGGAAGATGCCTTCCATGATCCGATCGGAGAGCCTCGGTGTAAGACGGAGCAAGAGGGGGGGCTACCGCACGCGGGATTCCCGAAAGAGAGGAGTCTCCGGGTGGAGCCGCAGCATAGGAAAAGCCCGCTGAGGTGGAGAGTTCGAGAATGGCGGGAGAGGAGCGCCCTGTAGTGCGCGTCATGGGGATGGCGCGCTGTCAAGGATGACCCAAAGTATGAACACCGGAGGGTGGAGACGCCCCCGGAGAGGCCCGAGCGAGCGGGTGGCCCACGAGGGCAGCTCCACCAGAAGTGGGCATCGGATAGGGGATGGATATCGCCAAACCAGATACCGCATCAAAAGTCGCGAGGCAGGGAAAGGGGACAAGGGTGACGGGGAACAGGAGAGCCCGAGGACGAGGGAGGGTGAGAGGCCCACCGCGAGAGCCCTTGACACTTCAGAAACGGTTGGGTCGCTACCCGTGGGTTGCGCCGAGGGGTGGCCATCCGGCTCCCAGAAGAGGATCCTGTGATAACTGCTCACAGGTTGGGGGTGGCACCCGAGCGGCTAATAACTACGCCCGAGGGGCCTACGCAAGGTGCGAGAGGGAAGCAGACGCCGGGGGAAACCGTCTGGCCAGAGGAAGGGGCAGGTGGCGCCTGGGGCGCGGAAAGGGGATGGAGGGCTGCGCCGGTCGGAAAAGTGAGAAGATTGGGCGGCTAGCCTCCAAGAAAAGTGGATGCGTAGGGGCAGGAGGACCTCGACGATTGCGGTGCACAGTCCCGGGGTGGGGGCCCTGCGGCCGAAACAGAAAGGAGGCCTGCCGGAGCACTCAAAGTGTAACCCCCACTTTTCCAAAATAAGGGTAAATTTGAACTTTTGTATTTTAAATCATTAAAATATTTGATTTTAGTCATGATATGATTTTTGGTAATTTTTAGTTATTTTAAAACTATTTAATTGAGTGAAATGTGAATTGGTGTTTTGCTAGTGTAACATTAGTCATACATGACCTAGAAGACTAATCATGACCAATGAGACCTAATCATGTGCTTAGGATTTCAAATTTCTCCTTTTACGCCTAGGGGTATTTTGGTCATTTTGACACTTTTGTGAAATTGTAATTTATATTAATTAAATATGTGTTAGTTAAATTGTTGAGTCTTGACCTAGAAGTTAGCCTAATCTAGATTGTTAATCATGACCCTAGAGACTAAGTTAGAGGGTTTCATTAAGTAATCACATTAGTGTAATATCTAGATATTTGTTAAGGAGATATTTTATGCTAAAGGTTAAAGGGGGCTACTTTAGTTATGAGCCATTAGATTGCCTAGAAATTGTTGGAGAAACCTTAGCCACTCATCCTAAACCCTAACCCTAACTTAATGGCAGCCAACACACATCCCCACCCCCTATAAATACATTCTATTAATCATTTGCACCATTTTTAATTCATTTTATTTGCCTCTTTTGTGTTCTTCCCTAAACTTCTCCCCAAATATCCAAATCAACTCCAAATTGAGCCTAGTTTCTTGCATTGGGATCCTCTACCATTGAGGGTGCTAAGGGGAGCTAGCTAGCAAGGTTGCACAAGCTTTTGGCATCACCAAGTGAAGAGGACACCCCCCCGCTATTCTAGGTTTTTTATTGAGTTTTCACTCAATAGGTAAATGCCCTCATACCTAGTTAATTTTCTGTTTTATCTTCATGAATGGATACATCTAGGTACCAGGGACCTATAGGCTAAGTTTGGTAGGAATTAGATTGGATTTGGTGTCCGTATCGGACACGTATCTAGGTTAATAATAAAGTGTTTGATGTATTGCCTCTGTGAACAAAATGTTTTTATTTTCAAAAACTATTTGAACAAATTTCTAGCCCTATAGGTGTAGATCACAGAACCCTAGCACTGAGCACGAGACTGTGTCGTGTCAGTGTCCAAATTGGATATGAACACGCTGTGCACAGCAGTGTACTGTGTCCTGCTCACACGTATCTCGTACACATTGCACAGTGCACTTGGACACATGAAAATTTGTGTGGACACAGGGGCAGTGTCTGCGAACACTCCCCCAAAATCTCACGACACCTCGTGTCGTATCCGACACGTATTCGTGTGTGCACTGGATTTGCACTATGCGCGCACAGTACGATGTCAGGCTCGGATACGGCTTGATAAGTCGGACACGGCGACATGTGGGTTCGATTCAGGGTGCTAGGCCCCTAGCCCTACCCTAGACGAACCCACATATGTGATCATGAGATCTAATTCATGTCGTGTCGTGTCCTAGACTCTCTGGAACACGTGCACGACACTGTCTGTTTGCAGACTTGTGTTTTGTGTATTTAGCTGATTGGACACGTTTGTGTCGGGTTCCTGGACACGACACGAAGTGTACACCACGTGCACATATAGTAGGTTAATTACCTAATTGTAGTTTAGCATGTTAACATGTTTTTGATATAAAATTTTGGACTTCCCTTAAGGACTGATACACAGTTCAACAAGTGTGAACCTGAGTTTAATTGTATATTTTTGCTGTTGGTAATGATTTGAACTGCCATTTAATCCATCTACTTGTTTCATAGTTTACTGATATTGATGTGTATGGATTGGTGTTAGGAAATGGGTTTTCAAATTGGTTTTGGGCAGGTATTTTGAACTGCCAGTCTTGTGTTTCAGAGAACTCATAGGGAAAACCTGAGTTGAACCTGAAATGTAGGATAGGTAGGTTTCCAGTTTTCAAATAAAAACTGAGAATGGATTTTGAGTTTGTTTTATTATTGATCTATGGGTTAGAAACCTGAGATTGGGGGGACTTAAACTGAGTTTGTGTTGAATTGAAAAAAAAAAGGATAAACTAAAACCTGATTGTACAATACCTGAGAATCTATTTCAATGTTTTAAACTGAGTTCACACATTGAAACTGAGACTGTCAAAACTGGGATTGGTTTAAATCAAAAACCTGGGATTGGGGAGAAACTAAGACTGAGTTTACAATGCTAATTAGGATGTTTATTTCAAACTGTTAAAACTAAAATTTAGATAGGTTCATTTATGAGAAATCTGAGAATATATTGATAATGTTGAGTTCTTTGTATATAGAAAACTGAGTTGGGTGTTTTAGAAAACTTAATTATGTGTTAACCTATGAGGTTCTCTATATATATGTGAATGAATTACACAGGTATATATATATATATATATATATATATATATATATATATATATATATATATATATATATATATATAACTTAACTGAAAAAAAAAAAAAAATATATATATAACTTAACTGAGAATTGGGTTGTATGTTGGGTAAAAACTGAGATTTTCTTATGAAATAGAAACTGAGAATGGGTTCAGTTTCTTATCTGTTTTGGAAATACATTGATTTCCTTCCTTTCCTATTTCATCAATAAGCTGAACTAACTGTAATTGTAAACTAAAAATTTTACACTGATTTTGGGGTTGTATCAACCATTGCTTTGAGGTCAGCCCCTTGGCCTATTTTGTTAAGTCACAGTTTCCCTTGTAGATGTGTTCAACCTATAGTTCAGTTCAATGACATGTTGACAGTCCCTACTTCCTATTGCACAGCCCATGGTCCATCTAAACTGCCTACATATCCTTTCACAAACACATGGCTTCCTACACACCCTTTATGTATCACACACCCTCTACCAAGCACGCACACATACACTTGAACTCATGTGTCTCTCTCTCTCTCACACACAAATGTTAACACACACATGTATCCTAATTCAAACACACACACACATGCTACAATGTCATACACAAATCTGAAAACCTAAGACACACACCTTCATGTACACACACACTAACCATATAGCCTCTATACAATGCTAGCTCTTTATCTCTCTATCTCCATATGTATATATATATGTATGTATGTGTTGAAGGTATGCAAGAATTGTATGTAGCCTAATATATGCCTATAAATATAATATGTGGATAGCCTATAATGGTTTGTGATTGGTGTGTGATTACTAGACTAGGCTTGGTTAGGCCTAGATTGACTAGAATGACTTGTTAGTCTAGGTTTAGACTTGGAATGACCTAGTTAACCTAGACTGTTGACCAGAGTTGACCAAGGGTTGACTTTGACCTAGATTGACCTAGAAAATCATATAGATGTATTGTAAAATTCAATTTTAACCCCTTGTATACATCATGACTTGTGTTGCTCTGATTAGGAGACAGACACCTCTCCTCAGGCAGTACATCCTCTTCGGACATTCAGTTATCAGGCGAGTACATTTTCTGATCGTTTCATACTTGTCACGATTTATATTCTCGCTCTAGATTACTTTTACTTGATGCTGTCACGTTATCATCACGGATTGGTACTATATGGATCTCTTCTTGGGATGTTATCCCCCTTAGCGGGCGCATCGGATACTTTATGACAAGTGTTTCATGTACATCATGTATTCCTTGTTTCTGCGTTATTCATGTACACTCATGTTCTCTCATGTTCTTTCATGTACGTTCATGTACTTTTATGTTCTTTCATGTACGCTCATGTTTCCTCATGTGTTTCCTGTGTAACCAAAATATCATGTACGTAACGTAACTGGACTGGATCCTTGTGTATTGATTATGGGTAGGGGTGAGTATAAATGGTCATGTGATTTACCATCATATACACTCTGTCATGTACAACCTAAGCCAATTACATGCCATCTCGTACTCTAAATCACTAGTCACTTACAGTTCTTACTTATCATGTATATATTTCCAGTTATCAAATATCTCTCCTGTTTCATGTACATCTTCTTACAGCGTTTCATGTATCTTACTCTATTGCTTGCTTTATATTTCCTGCCTTGATATGAACTGCATGAGATATACTGTGCTCGCTCCTGTCCTGACTGGACCTGTTGAAAATATTACAGAGGATGAGGATGAGGCCCTTTGTACCACCTATTACGGAGCAGGCTTAGAAGACACCTGCGACCTGGCTCCTCTGGAGGACCCAGCTGCAGTTCAGGATACTACTCCCATAGTCTAGGCTAGTCAGCTAGGCTTTATCTTTCTTTTCAGCATTGTTTTTGGCTTTCAGTTGTTGTTTTGAGATGTATATATTCTTTCATATTCTGTAGTTGAGACTTATACTCGGAATGTTTGCTAAGATGTTATCTTAGACACTAGACTCTTCTGATTATCTGTACTTCATTTTGAGTTCTATATCATATCGTACCTTTCTTCTTTAGTTGTGATTGAGTTTACATTCTGCTATGTCACCCCCATTCGGGGAGTATAAACTGCCTGGCATTATATATTGTTAGATGTTGTGACCTAGGACACCGTTCTACCGCCGACACTGCGGCGTAGGCTGGACGTACCCACTTCTCGTGCCCTTACTCTAGGGTGCGGGTCGTGACACGTTTTTAGTGGTGGCCCATGCAGGTCAAGTTTATGTAGTGGTATTCGAACTAGAGTATCACTACAGCCTGCAGTAGGAGTAGAATATTTTGAGATACTCAATCACATTAGGAAAAGCTCTTAACTTGATTCTTGTTATCAAATTCTTGCTACTTGAATACTTTCTTTTGAAAATAAACTGTCCTCCCTTGAATTATCGCTTCTTTCTCAGCAATTGATATCCTTGTTTGATCTGTCTTCAGGATGGTGGAGACGCGGTTACAGCGTGCCATTCAGGGAGATACTGTAGAGGGGACTGCTACCTCTCAGCCAGTTCGGCAGGGTCGGGAGGCTACAGCTCCTGCCATCTCTGCTCATATTGGGACTTCAGTAGCTGCTGAGGGTATGCCTCCATGAGATCGGAGGCAGGACCCAGTCACTCCAGAGATGTTATTCCGGCAGCCGCCGCCTGCAGGACACGTGGACGCGGCGCAGATGTTTGCCTACTTCCAGCAGTTCATGAACCAGCAGCAGGTCCGACAGGACAGGGGCATGGAGTTGGCCATTACGACAGCCGCAGCTCGACTAGTAGTCCAGCAGCCGAAGACACCTAGGATCGAGCAGTTCCAGAAGATGAGCCCCAGAGACTTCTTGGGGACAGAGGGGATTATATATGCTGACGAGTGGATCGAGCATATAGAGGAGATCTTTCGTCTGGCCCGGATATCGGCAGATCTCCAGATAGAGGCTGCAGCTAGCCGGATACGAGATCTTGCTCGTACCTGGTATCAGTCAGACCCCAGGGTGGGAGTAGCTAGACAGACCTGGGAGGAGTTCAAGGGCTTCTTCAAGAAGAAGTTCTTTCCAGATTCAGCGCTCAGAGCCTTAGAGTCGCAGTTCGAGAGCCTAGTTCAGGGGAGCCTTACAGTGGAGGAGTACGCTGGGGAGTTCGGCCGCCTCGGCAGGTTCGTAGAGGGATTGAGCGAGACGGCGAAGGCCCAGAGGTTCCGGAAGGGTCTGGTCAGGGAGGTCAAGTCCTTGACCAAGGGCAACAGGGATGCCACATTCGAGAAGATTCTGACAGGAGCCTTATTGGTAGAGGATGATCTTGAGCTTAGGCTCAAGAGGGGGCGAGACCCAGTTGGGGGCAGCAGTAGCGGAGGCCAGGCCAAGAGGCCTCACGTTCAGCACCAGCAGCCGAGGCAGTTCCAGCCACAGCCGTTCCAGCAGAGGCAGCAGCAGCAGTAGAGACAGCAGCAGGCTCCTAGACAGCAGCATGTTATTTCTTACCCTTTCTGTAAGAAACCAGGGCACGATTGGGGTGAGTGTCGGATGAGGCTAGGCAAGTGCCTACTCTGCGGATCATCAGATCATCAGTTAAGAGAGTGTCCCAAGTCTGCGGGACGGACAGCTCAGGGAGCAGGAGCCAGGGCTCCAATAGGCCAGCAGCAGGCTAGAGGAGGCAAGCAGGGGCAAGCTTACGCCATGACGTTTGAGGATGCTCAGGCAGTAGGAGAGGCACTTGCAGGTTCTGTTCTTTTCGATTCCATTCCTACCTTGCCTCGTTGTTTCCATCTTGAAATTCAGTTCCATCTGTTCCTATCTTTCCTATTTGTTGATAATTTAGAATCTGTATGTATTGTTGTTGATTTAACCTTTTACCGAATCATATGGGCTAGGTCGCCTCAATTATGGAACCTAGAGTCTCCTATAGTTATATTAGTTGGTACGGCGAGGGCATAGTCTGTGTTGCAGACTCCATGGGTGCCGTAGCCTTACTTACTAATATGGCGAGAAAATTCTGATTATCATGATTCTGGATAGACGCATATGATTATCTAATTATGTTGAAATAATTTCAAAAATCTACTATTTTTATCTTTCGTTTCAGTCTTTCAAAATATATATAAAAAAATAGATTGGTAAAATGTTTTGATACTATTCTAAGACTTTGAATTGATTAGGGGTGTTTAACCTAGGAGGAGTACGACCATCTTAATTTCGAGGACGAAATTCTTTTAAGGGGGGTAGACTTGTAACACCCACTTTTCCAAAATAAGGGTAAATTTGAACTTTTGTATTTTAAATCATTAAAATATTTGATTTTAGTCATGATATGATTTTTGGTGATTTTTAGTTATTTTAAAACTATTTAATTGAGTGAAATGTGAATTGGTGTTTTGCTAGTGTAACATTAGTCATACATGACCTAGAAGACTAATCATGACCAATGAGACCTAATCATGTGTTTAGGATTTCAAATTTCTACTTTTAAGCCTAGGGGTATTTTGGTCATTTTGACACTTTTGTGAAATTGTAATTTATATTAATTAAATATGTGTAAGTTAAATTGTTGAGTCTTGACCTAGAAGTTAGCCTAATCTAGATTGTTAATCATGACCCTAGAGACTAAGTTAGAGGGTTTCATTAAGTAATCACATTAGTGTAATATCTAGATATTTGTTAAGGAGATATTTTATGCTAAAGGTTAAAGGGGGCTACTTTAGTTATGAGCCATTAGATTGCCTAGAAATTGTTGGAGAAACCTTAGCCGCTCATCCTAAACCCTAACCCTAACTTAATGGCAGCCAACACACATCCCCACCCCCTATAAATACATCCCATTAATCATTTACACCATTTTTAATTTATTTTATTTGCCTCTTTTGTGTTCTTCCCTAAACTTCTCCCCAAATATCCAAATCAACTCCAAATTGAGCCTAGTTTCTTGCATTGGGATCCCCTACCATTGAGGGTGCTAAGGGGAGCTAGCTAGCAAGGTTGCACAAGCTTTTGGCATCACCAAGTGAAGAGGACACCCCCCTTATTCTAGGTTTTTCATTGAGTTTTCACTCAATAGGTAAATGCCCTCATACCTAGTTAATTTTCTGTTTTATCTTCATGAATGGATGCATCTAGGTACCAGGGACCTATAGGCTAAGTTTGGTAGGAATTAGATTGGGTTTGGTGTCCGTATCGGACACGTATCTAGGTTAATAATAAAGTATTTGATGTATTGCCTCTGTGAACAAAATGTTTTTATTTTCGAAAACTATTTGAACAAATTTCTAGCCCTATAGGTGTAGATCACAGAACCCTAGCACTGAGTACGAGACTGTGTCGTGTCGGTGTCCAAATTGGACACGAACACATTGTGCACAGCAGTGTACTGTGTCCTGCTCACACGTATCTCGTACACATTGTACAGTGCACTTGGACACGTGAAAATTTGTGTGGACACGGGGGCAGTGTCTGCGAACACTCCTCCAAAATCTCATGACACCTCGTGTCATATCCGACACGTATTCGTGTATGCACTGGATTTGCACTATGCGTGCACAGTGCGATGTCAGGCTCGGATACGGCTTGATAAGTCGGACACGGCGACATGTGGGTTCGATTCAGGGTGCTAGGCCCCTAGCCCTACCCTAGACGAACCCACATGTGTGATCACGAGATCTAATTCGTGTCGTGTCGTGTCCTAGACTCTCTGGAACACGTGCACGACACTGTCTGTTTGCAGACTTGTGTTTTGTGTATTTAGCTGATTGGACACGTTTGTGTCGGGTTCCTGGACACGACACGAAGTGTACACCACGTGCACATATAGTAGGTTAATTACCAAATTGTAGTTTAGCATGTTAACATGTTTTTGATATAAAATTTTGGACTTCCCTTAAGGACTGATACATAGTTCAACAAGTGTGAACCTGAGTTTAATTGTATATTTTTCCTGGTGGTAATGATTTGAACTGCCATTTAATCCATCTACTTGTTTCATAGTTTACTGATATTGATGTGTATGGATTGGTGTTAGGAAATGGGTTTTCAAATTGGTTTTGGGCAGGTATTTTGAACTGCCAGTCTTGTGTTTCAGAGAACTCATAGGGAAAACCTGAGTTGAACCTGAAATGTGGGATAGGTAGGTTTCCAGTTTTCAAATAAAAACTAAGAATGGATTTTGAGTTTGTTTTATTATTGATCTATGGGTTAGAAACCTGAGATTGGGGGGACTTAAACTGAGTTTGTGTTGAATTGAAAAAAAAAGGATAAACTGAAACCTGATTGTACAATACCTGAGAATCTATTTCAATGTTTTAAACTGAGTTCACACATTGAAACTGAGACTGTCAAAACTGGGATTGGTTTAAATCAAAAACCTGGGATTGGGGAGAACCTAAGACTGAGTTTACAATGCTAATTAGGATGTTTATTTCAAACTGTTAAAACTGAAATTTAGATAGGTTCATGTATGAGAAATCTGAGAATATATTGATAATGTTGAGTTCTTTGTATATAGAAAACTGAGTTGGGTGTTTTAGAAAACTTAATTATGTGTTAACCTATGAGGTTCTCTATATATGTGAATAAATTACATAGGTATATATTGATATATATATATATATATATATATATATATATTTTATATATATATATATATAACTTAACTGAGAATTGGATTGTATGTTGGGTAAAAACTGAGATTTTCTTATGAAATAGAAACTGAGAATGGGGTTCAGTTTCTTATCTGTTTTGGAAATACATTGATTTCCTTCCTTTCCTATTTCATTAATAAGCTGAACTAACTGTAATTGTAAACTGAAAATTTTACACTGATTTTGGGGTTGTATCAACCATTGCTTTGAGGTCAGCCCCTTGGCCTATTTTGTTCAGTTACAGTTTTCCTTGTAGATGTGTTCAACCTATAGTTCAGTTCAATGACATGTTGACAGTCCCTACTTCCTATTGCACAGCCCATGGTCCATCTAAACTGCCTACATATCCTTTCACACACACATGGCTTCCTACACACCCTTTATGTATCACACACCCTCTACCAAGCACACACACATACACTTGAACTCATGTGTCTCTCTCTCTCACACACAAATGTTAACACACACATGTATCCTAATTTAAACACACACACACATGCTACAATGTCATACACAATCTGAAAACCTAAGACACACACCTTCATGTACACACACACTAACCACATAGCCTCTACACAATGCTAGCTCTTTATCTCTCTATCTCCATATGTATATATATATATGTATGTATGTGTTGAAGGTATGCAAGAATTGTATGTAGCCTAATATATGCCTATAAGTATAATATGTGGATAGCCTATAATGGTTTGTGATTGGTGTGTGATTACTAGACTAGGCTTGGTTAGGCCTAGATTGACTAGAATGACTTGTTAGTCTAGGTTTAGACTTGGAATGACCTAGTTAACCTAGACTGTTAACCAGAGTTGACCAAGGGTTGACTTTGACCTAGAAATCATATAGATGCATTGTACAATTCAATTTTAACCCCTTGTATACATCATGACTTGTGTTGCCCTGATTAGGAGATAGACACCTCTCCTCAGGCAGTACATCCTCTTCGGACATTCAGTTATCAGGCGAGTACATTCTCTGATCGTTTCATACTTGTCACAATTTATATTCTCGCTCTAGATTACTTTTACTTGATGCTGTCACGTTATCATCACGGATTGGTGCTATATGGATCTCTTCTTGGGATGTTATCCCCCTTAGCGGGCGCATCGGATACTTTATGACATGTGTTTCATGTACATCATGTATTCCTTGT
This sequence comes from Iris pallida, assembly GCA_029216955.1. NCBI lineage: Eukaryota > Viridiplantae > Streptophyta > Magnoliopsida > Asparagales > Iridaceae > Iris > Iris pallida. Next base: position 14,198,722 of record JANAVB010040216.1, on the reverse strand, counting down.
TTCTGCGTTATTCATGTACACTCATGTTCTCTCATGTTCTTTTATGTACGTTCATGTACTTTCATGTTCTTTTATGTACGCTCATGTTTCCTCATGTGTTTCCCGTGTAACCAAAATATCATGTACGTAACGTAACTGGACTGGATCCTTGTGTATTGATTGTGGGTAGGGGTGAGTATAAATGGTCATGTGATTTACCATCATGTACACTCTGTTACTTTTAATGTTTATCATGTACAACCTAAGCCAATTACATGCCATCTCGTACTCTAAATCACTAGTCACTTACAGTTCTTACTTATCATGTATATATTTCCAGTTATTAAATATCTCTCCTGTTTCATGTACATCTTCTTACAGCGTTTCATGTATCTTACTCTATTGCTTGCTTTATATTTCCTGCCTTGATATGAACTGCATGAGATGTACTGTGCTCGCTCCTGTCCTGACTGGACCTGTTGAAAATATTACAGAGGATGAGGATGAGGCCCTTTGTACCACCTATTACGGAGCAGGCTTAGACGACACCTGCGACCTGGCTCCTCTGGAGGACCCCGCTGCAGTTCAGGATACTACTCCCATAGTCTAGGCTAGTCAGCTAGGCTTTATCTTTCTTTTCAGCATTGTTTTTGGCTTTCAGTTGTTGTTTTGAGATGTATATATTCTTTCATATTCTGTGGTTGAGACTTGTACTCGGAATGTTTGCTAAGATGTTATCTTAGACACTAGACTCTTCTGATTATCTGTACTTCATTTTGAGTTCTATATCATATTGTACCTTTCTTCCTTAGTTGTGATTGAGTTTACATTCTGCTATGTCACCCCCATTCGGGGAGTATAAACTGCCTGGCATTATATATTGTTAGATGTTGTGACCTAGGACAGCGTTCTACCGCCGACACTGCGGCGTAGGCTGGACGTACCCACTTTTCGTGCCCTTACTCTAGGGTGCGGGTCGTGACACAAAGCGTTGGAAGGTGCACTGCTCGGCCCAGATGTAAACGAGTGCAGCGGAGGGGGGTGCACAACCCGCTGCGCTGGATTGTGCGCAGCACTCCCCAGGCGTAAAAGAGCTCACGGAAAGAAGGGCGCGACCCGCTGACTACGCCAAGGGGCGGGCGGGCCTGCCCACGTGGCCACACCAGGACAAGCGGGGACAGAGGACGCACGCCCTCGTGGACCATTCCATGGCAGCTGGTTGGCTGGACCGAAGAGCCTTGGAGAAAGGCCGAGGAGCCTTGGGTGCAGGTGATAATAGAAGCAAGAAGGTCCTCGGACCCAACACTGGATACGACTCCCAAAGCGACACCCGAACGCGCTGGATGCTCGCAGTCCGACCCAAGTGCCAAGGTACGCCCGGGAAGAGCAGTACAACCCGCTGCCTGCGCCCAGGGGCGCATGTCATCGGACCCAGCGCTGGAAACGAGCCCCAAAGCGACGCCCAATGTACTGGATTGTGCGCAGTCCGACCCAAGTGCCAAGGTACGCCCAGGAGGATCGACGTAACTGGCTGCCTGCACCCAGGGACGCAAGTGGGAGGGCCTGCCAGCATGGGCCTTGTCTGGACAAGAAAGAGCGTCGGAGCATTAACCACGCCAGAACAGCTGGCAACCAGATCCGACCGCTTGCACACGGGCCGAAGGACCAGGGGGCAGGTTAAAGCATAGGGGCTGCACCTACGTCGTCCGGCGGCCGGCGCACAGATGATGACGAGAGGGAGAGGCATGGGGGTGGCGGAGGGAGGGTCCGAGAGAGGAAGGGGGAAAGGGGAACATTTTTCGGAAGTCTATGTATATATGTGTATGTATGTATATATATATACTATTAGATGATGTGAATATATCTATTTGTAATTTTGGGTTTGTGTTTGTGACCATAGGAGTATTGGAACAGATTAGGAACGACCCTATGAGCTTAGTTTAGTCGAGTTGACCGACAAGTTGACCAAGTTGACAAAAGTCAACTTTGGGTCAAACTTGATCCAAATCGACTCAAACGAACTCGAAATGACTTGTAAACTTGTGTGTGACCTAAAAGTTAGTAAACGGACTAGTTGACTTAGTGTTGACCAGGTTTGACCAAAGTTGACTAGGTTTGACCAGAGTTAACCAAGGTTGACTTTGACCTAGAAGGACTTAGAAGCATGTAGAATTGCATTGTAGCCCTTTCTTTTAATATGTTAGATCATGTTGTGACTTGTGGTTACCTTAAATAGGTTTACATCACTCTAGTTCAGTTACATATCCTCATCAGCAGCTCGGATTGCTAGGCGAGTACATTTTCTGTTAGTTCTTTCATTTAGTTGTCAAATTCTTATTTCAGTTTTAGTCAGTTCTATTTGATTCTCGGTTACAAACACGAATTGATATTTTCTGGAATTCATGTATACGACACACATACCTTACTTGTCTAGCCTTTATTACAAGAACTATTACAAGAATCACCTACAAGCACCTTCATGTTCCGGCAAGATTTATTCTCGATTTACGTGTCGTGTTATGGATTCACTCATATTTGTCGGACGGGAAAATACTTGAGTAGACATGTAAACATTCCTAAATACTCGAACCACTGTTTGCAAAACCAAAAAGTTGTTCTATTACAAACTTTTGAAAAGAGTACAAGAGTATAATTTGAATTCTGGGGAAGTACAACTATAGGAATCTGATCAGAAGACGATCACTTTATCCCTTGGACTATGTGAACTTGAAGACTAGAGCCTTTGGAGGATGCAACAACAATTTTGTAAGAGTTCTTGATCTCTCTGTGATGCTTTAACAATGATTAGAAACTCTATTTATAGAGTTCTGAAAATAACTGTTTTAGCAGTTATTCTGATGTGTGCGAGGCTGGATTGTGCCACATTGGATTGCGCCAACCTCATGTTGCGTAAATTTTCTTTTAGGTAAACAATCGTGTACTAACTGTATTTAGACGCGTGTCATCATATGATTAAGATGTGCGTGGTCGTGTACATGATAGTAGACACATCTTGAGAGATTAGTGGCATGTACGCCATGTCATCCTACTTTGGAAATAAAAATTATCTCAACTTTATCAGGTTATGCGAGCTTCAGTCAACAAGTTGAATCGTGCCTGATTAGACTGCACCTAGACATGTGGCAGCTTTTAAGAAGAAGTCGTTCAGATTGCGCCTAGGCGCAACTAAGAAAATTGTTTAGATTGCGCCTAGGCACAACTCATAAGATGTGCAGGACAGCTGTCAGTCCAATCTTCTCGAGCAGCACAATTCGAAGGATTCAAAAAGATTTTCCTCATTCACTGTGTTGTCAGTTATCAGTGCTGTCAGGTAATGATGACCATTAAATGTCAGACGCCACGTAGATTTTGGCGTAATATGATTATAAACAGTCTGATGTGTGGCGTAACCTTACTAGTAGCGTAGTTTGATTTCTGAGTTTCATATTAATGGCATAGCTTGATCTTTGGGGCACAACTTGATTGTTGGGTAGTAGATAAATGGCACAACTTGATTTTTAGGCTCTATAAGACCCCCTTCAAAGTTTTCAAAACTTAAAAACATTTTAAAGTTTTGAAATACTTTGAATTTATAAAAGTTTTGACTGGGTCAAGTTGTACTAGTCAATGCCCGATCAACACAATTAAATCTCTTTCTCGAAAACACTCAATCTCCTCTTCGTCTTCCCAAGTTTCATTGATGATTTTCAGTTTCCCATGAGGAATATGAATAGTCAATTTGGTGATATATATGTAGGGGTTGATCTTTGTACTTTATTATTTACTTATGTAATTTCGATGGCATCTAAGAAGAAGGAGATGGAAACCAATGTTGTCGCTGAAATCGAGTCTCCTGAAGCGAAACCCAACATCACACCTTCGACTTATTTGTTGGAGGCTGACCTGGAATTGAGGGCGGTGAACTTTATAGACTGTTTCGGTTTAAACCCAACAGTCTTCAATCGCTCGAGTGGTAGGCCATCCTCTGAAGAGCGTGGCGATTCGAAGTTCCTTAATCTTATGCATCGCTCGGGGATCCACAACAAGCAGGAATTGGATGCCGCCCTTCGTCAGACCGACGAAGACAAGAAAAAGAAATAATGTTTAAGCATGACAACTTTTTATTCTCTTTTCTTGTGTCCTTATCTGTAGGGGTCCACCCATCTTTATGCAATGAAATCTAAAATTTTTGATATATTATGTGGCTGTGATTTCAAATGGCGCCTGTAGATGTGTTCCTTTGGCTTATTCAATGCTTACTGTTTCTTTTGAGAGACACATGGCAGCCATCACATGGTTTCAAGCGCCTATTACTTAGCTCTTTCCCAAAATAAGCTCCTAGAATGATGCGCCTATTTCATCTTCAACACTTTTAAAAGGATAACCAGAAACGAAAAAGTCATTCATACTTTCTCAAAACAAATAACTTTTCATAAGGTTCCACTACCCAGCAAAAATTCATCATTAATAAGTTCACTTGTGCCACTTCGTTCCAATGCTATTCTTTTGCATGCTGCGCCTTCAAAAGTTGATAAGTCTCAACAAAGAACATGAGCATTTTACTTTTTTGCCACTTTTGAAGATAGATACTAATTTGCATATTGTAGATGTTGTTAATATGAGGGCGTGCACTATGATCTTAGCTTCGATCAAAAGTGTGCACTGTTAATATGTGCCTGTTTATCAGCGCATACTGTTTGAGAGGTGCCTGTTGATCAGCGCACAATTTTGATATGCGCCTGTTTGATCAGCGCAAACTACTGAGATGCGTCTGTGCTTCTGAAAATAGACGCACATTGCTGATATGCGCCTGTTGATCAACACACACTGTTGATGTGCGTCTGTGTTTCTGAGAATAGGCGCACATTGCTGATATGTGTCTGTTGATCAGCGCATACTGTTGACGTGCATCTGTGCTTCTGTGAATAGGCACACATTGCTGATATGTGCCTATACACACTGTTGATGTGTGCACAGTTTTGATAGATTTTACTGACTTATCCTTTCTTTGTTCATATTTGTAGAAGTTTGTTTGACAAGTTTCTTCAAAACTGGCATTGGTGATTGGGATGCTACAATGAGCATTCTTCTGACACCCACATCAATAGCTCATGTGATTCTGATACTCAGATCAGACAGCTCAGGACTCTTAATGCTCAAGAAGGGTCTTCCTCAGATGGTAGGAAGAGCCTTTATACATGAGAGTTAGATGGTGGAGAGACAGAATTAGGAATCGTATCATAAGGGTGATCTCATTCCTAGTTCTCCTGGAGGGCCGTCTTCTCTCCACTAGTTGTATTGACAGCAGCTTATCTTTGAGCTGTTGTACTCTGCAGTTCTCCTCTCGTCTTTCTGAGAGAGAAGACCAGAGTTGATTCTATTGTCTGGCTCGTTGCTTCAGGTCGAGACGACAAGGAACTGGCACCAACAAATAAGAAGATCCAAAGATGTAGTAGACCTTCATGTTATATTTAGAATAAAAATCTGAGATGTAATTGATTTCCATTAAGATGTATCTATGTTTTTAAAGAAGGAAATAAAGAATAATTTTCTCTCCTTTATGATTTGATTTTGATGTGGTGATAAGAAAAATAGAATCAAGAAGAAATGTGGATGTGACTAGTTGCTGATGTAAATAAACAAAATTCAGAAGTATGGAGAATGTGAACTCTCTTTATGAAAAGTGAACAGTCACTTCAATTTTCGAGAAAAGGACACTGAATGAATGAATAGTCACTTAGACTCTCGAGGAAAAGACACGAATGAACAATCGCATCGGATAATGAACGATCAGTTATAGATGAATGAACAGTTATAAATGAACGAACAGTTGGGCTTCTTTCAAAAAGTCGCATTAGTTCTCGAGGTTGACTATCTAATTGTTCTGTCTATAAATAGAACAAAACTTTCGTTGATATCGTCACTTTCTTTTCTTTCTGTATAAAATATCTTCCAAAGATTTGCTCATTCCGAAGCTTGAAGGAAAGACCGAGACACCATCTACTGAGCCTCCAGTGCCTCCTCAGAAAGAAAGGGGTGAAGGCTCAACTGCTTCTGCACCGGAAGAGGACTTGATTTCCAAGCTAGTGGAGGCTGGGAAGACTGCCGAAGAAGAGGCATTGAGGATGGCTGCCTGCAAGTTTCTTGTGAGTTCAGACAATGAGATGTTTGAACTGTTGGCAAACTATGTATTTAATCATGAAGGATCGGGGTCTCCTCTCCGTCCTTAATATTATATAATTCCATTCTGCTTTTGAAATAAAGTGAACTTTATTTATATTATGTCTCTTAAAATAAAGTACATTTTGCTTTTATACATAATATTTCTTGAAAAATTTGCCATTGTAGGCATCATAGCAACTGTAATTGTCACGACCCGCACCCTAGAGTTAGGGCACGAGAACGTAACAACGCCCAGCCTACGCCGCAGTGTCGGCGGTAGAACGCTGTCCTAGGTCTCAATGCATCTAACAGTATAAGACTAAACAGTTTATACTCCCTGAATGGGGGTTACATAGCAGAATGTAAACTCAATCACATCTAAGGTAGAGCATAAAGGAAGATAGATAAAACATAAAATCGAAAAGAGATACAACAGATAGAAGTCTAAGTGTCTAAGATAAAAACTCAGAATACATCTCAAAACCCAAATACAGTAATCCATAAATACAACTCAAGATGACTGAAAATAAACTATAAGCAAAAACCCTAGCTATCTATGCAACCTCTACTGTCTCCTCTAGGCTAGCAGGCAACCTCCAGGCTATCTGTAAAATTTATCAACAGGTCCAGTCAGGACAGGAGCGAGCACAATATATCTCATACAGTTCATATCATGTCAGGAAATATAAAGCAGGCAATAGAATAAGATACATGAAACGCTGTAAGAAGATGTACATGAAAACAGAAGAGATATTTGATAACTGGAAATATATACATGATAAGTAAGAACTGTAAGTGACTAGTGATTTAGAGTACGAGATGGCATGTAATTGGCTTAGGTTGAACATGATGTACATGAGTGAACATGTAGGACATCAGCTAATAAGGCTGTGTTGTACATGATAAAACATGAAAAGTAACAGAGTGAACATGATGGGTAAATCACATGACCATTTATACTCACCCATACCCACATTCAATACACAAGGATCTATTCAAGTTACGTTACGGACATGATGTTTTGGTTATACAAGAAACACATGAGGAAACATGAGCGTACCTGAAAGAACGTGAGAGTACATGAACGTACATGTAAGAACATGAGAGAACATGAGTGTACATGAATAACGCAGAAGCAAGGAATACATGATGTACATGAAACACATGTCATAAAGTATCCGATGCGCCCGCTAAGGGGGATAACATCCCAAGAAGAGATCCATATAGTACCAATCCGTGATGATAACGTGACAGCATCAAGTAAAAGTAATCTAGAGCGAGAATATAAGTTATGACAAGTATGAAACGATCAGAGAATGTACTCGCCTGATATCGGAATGTGCAAGGTAAAGATACTGTCCGAGGAGAGGTGTCTGGCTCCTAATTAGAATAGCACAAATCACAACATGTCCAGAAGGGTAATATAAAGCACTACAATGTATTCTACATGAATCTAGGTCAAACTAGGCCAAAGTCAACCCTTGGTCAACTCTGGTCAACTGCACTAGTCAAACTAGGTCAAACTAGGTCATGTCCTAACCCAGTAAGTCTTACTAGGCCTAACCAAGACTATCCTAGCAAGCACACATCAATACAAGGCTATACAAGCCAACATACACCCAACTCTATATAACATGCAATTATTCGATACTCAAATAGGCAAGAATTCACATTGGATATACACTAGGTAATCTATTACTTTAAGCTATATATGTCTACACATATATACACATGCATATATTGGTATTCAACATTAGGTCTATAATTATGGCATTTCAAATGGTTATATAAACTTATATATTACAACACAATATGCTAACATATATATAATATACATACATAGCTAAGTTAACTATATTCATAAATACTTATTTTAGAGGCTATGTGTGTGTATGTGAACATGGCAAAGGGGCAAGTGAGGGTTAAATGGGCATACATAGTGTATACATATCAAAGAGTGTCAAAGTGTAAGTGAACAATGTGTCAAGTGTGATAGTGTCAACATAGTGTAAGGGGGTACCTGAGGTAATATAGGATTTGTGTTAACGTAGAACATTACATCTCATTAACTTGTATATTGCATACATTACATATATTGTATACATTACATCTATTATTACACCCAACTCTTTCGTACATCTGACACTCAAATAATTCTTCAGAAAGTTACAGAAAGAATTAGGCATATTAATACATGTTTTTAGAAAGCTAACTTCAATACGCTTCTTTTAAAAAAAACTGGAGATTAAACCGAGCTTTGAGCTAGAAGTTATGACATTTCTAAGTTAGGGCTGAAATTAAAAACGTGGATAAAAATCATGACGAATTTAAATAGTTTGAGCCAAAAGAATACACAATATATATCCTAATTATCCACAACAATAATAGCAATAATAATATGAGGAACCACACTCACAAACTTGATTATATAATCATCATGAACCATTTATTACATATATAAATATAGATACACTCTCATTACAATATATATATATATATATATATATATATATATATATATATATATATATATATATATATATATATATATATATATCTATATATGTAACATGAACACATCCACAACACAAAGGACACTCCTATGACCTCCAAATGGACACAAATGGAGATACAACCGTGGGGGTCATTCCTATGGGTTCAAAATAGAACTATATGTATGAGAAAATGAAAAGGAGAAGGGATTTATACCTCCCGGTAGATCGAATCGAAGAAAAACCTTCCCGGAGCGATACCAACACGTAGAGATTCCAAAAGGACACGAACGAGCTCCGAATCCTCCCAAACTTGGGTAGCTTCCTCCTTGGCTAGAATGGAGAAGGAAAGAAGAAGATTTGGTGGTGAAATGGAAGGATTTGGTAGAGAAATTGCTAGGGATTGCTCTCTAGGAATTTGGAGAAGAACAAGAGAGAAAAAAATAGATGGATAATGACAAATGGGAGGCTCAACCCTATCCTTATTGTGGCTGGCCATAAAGATGGTTTTGTCCTATTAGGAAAAGTCTAAAAGCCCCTACTAACCTATTCTATGAGTATTAGGAAAGGCCTAATTGGTTGGGGCTAAATTAGTCATTCTAAAGTCTCTAATTACACTAACCTTATCCATAATAATTAGTCTAACCTCTAACTAAAATATTTCTATCATGTGGACTAAAATTAATATCATGTGAGCCATGCCTAACTAGTGTGTGGGTCCCACTAGAGTCAAACTACCCCCGGGTCCCCGTTTCAAGTCGGATTGAGTTGAAATTCGAATCCGACTCAAATAACCCCAAAACAATATCATAAATAATAAAATAATATCAAAATAATTCAAAGAGGTCAAATGTAAAAATATTCTTAGGCCAAAAATGATATTAAAATATCATAATCACATGGTTAGGCTCTAGGTCAAACAGTCTCTAGGGTTTCACTAGCAAAACGTCAAAACCACAAGTCATTGATTTAAATAATTTTAAAATGATTTAAAATCACCAAAAATCATATCATGAATTAAATATCATTATTAAAATAATTATAAACACAAAATTTCAAAATTACCCTCATTTGGGAAACTGGGTGCTAGAACTCTACCCACCTTAGAAAAAATTTCGTCCTCGAAATTAAAATGTCCATACTCCCTCTAGGCCAAACCCCCACAATCAAAGTCCCAGATTAAAACAAATCATGTGATCAAAAGGACAACATACAGGGTCATGGCATACGGTGGTAGTGAAAGTCTCATCTAGGTATACTAGTCATGCTAACCGAAACGGTCATAGGGTATCAAAACATACAAGCAATCTAGGGTGCTAAACTAGAGAAGTTACAGAAACAATAAACCATCAAAACTGTAAGGCGGTCTACCATCCTATATGAAACTGGTACTTATCAAAACAAAATAAAGGCAACTACCAATTATCTGAAAAAGGGTACAGAAAATCAAATTCAAAAATTAAGGAATTGAAAATCACTTGCATTGAAATCCAAATCACAATATATATATACAGAGAGAGCGTTAGAGAGGAAAAACTAGCATTATATAATGTTATGTGGCTTGTGTGTGTATGAGTGTATATAAAATATACATGAAATTGTATATGAGCTATCCTGTTATACTACTCATGGCATATGGGTTAACAACCTACAATACACAACCTATTTAATCATAACATGCATGGCTAACCATAAACATCTATAAGAGGTAGAGATTTAGTTATGTATATACATATATTATAACATTATGCCTAAGCTCTATATATATTTATACAAGTATGTGATCATAACATAGAGAGAAAATGTTAGGTTACATGATAGCGTATACTAAGTTAGGGTGTGTGTGTGTCCTTGTACAGGGTTATAGCTTGGTATTGAAAGGTTAAACCCAGTTTTAGTTCAGCATTTACATACAAAATCTGAAAATAAGCTAACATTTAAACCAGTGTAATATTAACATAATGCAGTCTCAGATTTTACAAATTTAACATAACTTAACTAATTTCTCTAAAAATTGAAACTCTGCAGATATCATACATGTGCAGTTATGTAGACAAAACTAATAACATGAAATTTATATTTAAATTACGAATTTAAACTGAAAAAGCAGAAAACCAAAAATATTGGGGTTTTGAAAATTTTAACATTAACAACATATTAATATGTATTTTAGATAGGTGAAAAATCAAGTGTAGCATGCGTACGTATCAGGCAAGTGTCCACTATGTAAATATACTCATATATTCTCATGTCCCAAAAAAAATTAATTCTACGTTAAGACCAACATTTAGATTCCTACCAAGATCGCATAATAGGTGATTGACGAAATCAAGGCAGTTTTATTATTATTATTCAATACTAGAAAAATAGTAAGAAGGAAATAACGATAAAAGATGTTTGCTTATTTGCCTAAAAGAAGGAACCATTTTGAAACCAGAGCTAAATATCAAATCCAAGATAAAGTCTAGCAAAATCATCGATTCATTGTATTAAGAAGAAACTCATAGCAAGAAGTTACACAAGCTACTCCTAAGTTAAATAATTAGAAGCAAAATAAAGCAAAACAAATAATAATTCTTTTTGAAGGACTGCATCAAAGTATAGAAAACATGCTTGAAAATATTTAAGGTACAATCTGATAATCATATGCATCTATCCAAAATCATGGTACTCTAAATCCCCGTCATACTAGTAAGCAAGGCAACGATAATCACAGAGTCCTTGACTTATGCACATACCTCTAGAATCATGGTATTTAACATTTTCGCGGTGCCGCTAGCTTGGCTGCGAAAACCTTAAATTCCCACACCCGAGAAATATATCCAGAGTCAGACTATATGTCCTCACCATGCTGGCTAATGTGACTATAGAAGACTAGATTCCATAACATAGATGACCTAGCCCATATAATTTCATCTTGTCAAAAAATTAAATTAAATCAACAATGAATACCCATAAATCAAATCAAATTTATCAACGAACTTCAAAATTCAAAATGAACAAAAATCTATCAAAATACAACTCGGATGCAACAGCTATCATCAAGATTCAAAATTCGACAATTATTCATCAAAATTAATGAATACAACTCAAATTCAACCATAATCCATCAAAATTAAATTTAACAATAGTAAGTAAAAATAAATCAAATCAAGGGAAAAAAGAGTTCTCAAATCAAAGTTAAAATAAGATTCTCAAGGGTCGTTCCGGGAATCTCTCAAGGATTCCTAAATATGATTGAGTACCTTCAAGATATATCATATTCCTACTGCAGGCTGTAGTGGTACTCAAGTTCGAATACCACTACATATACTCGACCTGCATGGGCTACCACTAAAAACGTGTCACGACCCGCACCCTAGAGTTAGGGCACGAGAACGTAACAACGCCCAGCCTACATCGAAGTGTCGGCGGTAGAACGCTGTCCTAGGTCTCAATGCATCTAACAGTATAAGACTAAACAGTTTATACTCCCCGAATGGGGGTGACATAGCAGAATGTAAACTCAATCACATCTAAGGTAGAGCATAAAGAAAGATAGATAAAACATGAAATCGAAAAGAGATACAACAGATAGAAGTCTAAGTGTCTAAGATAAAAACTCAGAATACATCTCAAAACCCAAATACAGTAATCCATAAATACAACTCAAGATGAATAAAAATAAACTATAAGCAAAAACCTTAGCTATCTATGCAACCTCTACTGTCTGCTCTAGGCTAGCAGGCAACCTCCAGGCTATCTGTAAAATTTATCAACAGGTCCAGTCAGGACAGGAGCGAGCACAATACATCTCATGCAGTTCATATCATGTCAAGAAATATAAAGCAGGCAATAGAATAAGATACATGAAATGCTGTAAGAAGATGTACATAAAAACAGGAGAGATATTTGATAACTGAAAATATATACATGATAAGTAAGAACTGTAAGTGACTAATGATTTAGAGTACGAGATGGCATGTAATTGGCTTAGGTTGAACATGATGTACATGAGTGAACATGTAGGACATCAGCCAATAAGGATGTGTTGTACATGATAAAACATGAAAAGTAACAGAGTGAACATGATGGGTAAATCACATGACCATTTATACTCACCCCTATCCACAATCAATACACAAGGATCTATTCAAGTTACGTTACGGACATGATGTTTTGGTTATACAAGAAATACATGAGGAAACATGAGCGTACATGAAAGAACATGAGAGTACATAAACGTACATGTAAGAACATGAGAGAACATGAGTGTACATGAATAACGCAGAAGCAAGGAATACATGATGTACATGAAACACATGTCATAAAGTATCTGATGCGCCCGCTAAGGGGAATAACATCCCAAGAAGAGATCCATATAGTACCAATCCGTGATGATAACGTGACAGCATCAAGTAAAAGTAATCTAGAGCGAGAATATAAGTCATGACAAGTATGAAACGATCAGAGAATGTACTCGCCTGATATCTGAATATCCAAGATAAAGATACTGTCCGAGGAGAGGTGTCTGGCTCCTAATTAGAACAGCATAAGTCACAACATGTCCAGAAGGGTAATATAAAGCACTACAATGTATTCTACATGAATCTAGGTCAAACTAGGCCAAAGTCAACCCTTGGTCAACTCTGGTCAACTGTACTAGTCAAACTAGGTCAAACTAGGTCATGTCCTAATCCAGTAAGTCTTACTAGGCCTAACCAAGACTATCCTAGCAAGCACACATCAATACAATGCTATACAAGCCAACATACACCCAACTCTATATAGCATGCAATTATTCGATACTCAAATAGGCAAGAATTCACATTGGATATACACTAGGTAATCTATTACTTTAAGCTATATATGTCTACACATATATACACATGCATATATTGGTATTCAACATTAGGTCTATAATTATGGCATTTCAAATGGTTATATAAACTTATATATTACAACACAATATGCTAACATATATAATATACATACATAGCTAAGTTAACTATATTCATAAATACTTATTTAAGAGGCTATGTGTGTGTATGTGAACATGGTAAAAGGGCAAGTGAGGGTTAAATGGGCATACATAGTGTATACATATCAAAGAGTGTCAAAGTGTAAGTGAACAATGTGTCAAGTGTGATAGTGTCAACATAGTGTAAGGGGGTACATGAGGTAATATAGGATTTGTGTTAACATAGAACATTACATCTCATTAACTTGTATATTATATACATTACATCTATTATTACATTACATTCATGCTTGCATTCATTCATCATTCATTTATTCTCTTGCACTACTATATGCACCATACATTACATACTATGGAACCTACATATTCATTACAAGCCATACTTATACGTGCTGACATTAGATAGGATACTTACACCTCATACATAATTTATTTAACCATTTACTCATGCTTGCATTCTCTATTTAGTTACATAATGTATATACATTAACATGGGTTAAAATCAAATAGAACATTATATTACACACAATGGTGCACAAAATGCATATGCCGAATAGTAACTCCTACTAATAATCAATACTATACCAACTCAGCATGAATTAAATTCTAGGATTAAAGGATGTTATAGATCTATGTGTTAGCTTTCCAAAACTTCAAAAGGATCGCATTTTCGTTTTCGGAAACTTCCGGAGTCGCGAAAACACCGAGAACGCGTTTGTCTTTCGTACAGCTGACACTCAAATAATTTTCCAGAAAGTTACAGAAAGAATTAGGACTATTAATACATGTTTTTGGAAAGCTAACTTCAATACGCTTCTTTTAAAAAAAATAGGAGATTAAATCGAGCTTTGAGCTAGAAGTTATGACATTTCTAAGTTATGGCTGAAATTAAAAACGTGGATAAAAATCATGACAGATTTAAATAGTTTGAGCCAAAAGAATACACAATATATATCCTAATTATCCACAACAATAATAGCAATAATAATATGAGGAACCACACTCACAAACTTGATTATATAATCATCATGAACCATTTATTACATATATAAATATAGATACACTCTCATTACAATATATATATATATATATATATATATATATATATATATATATATATAAAATAAATTATATATATATATATATATATATATATATATATATATATATATATATATAATTTATTTTATATATATATATATATATATATATATATATATATATATATATGTAACATGAACACATCCACAACACAAAGGACACTCCTATGACCTCCAAATGGACACAAAATGGACACAAATGGAGATACAACCGTGGAGGTCATTCCTATGGGTTCAAAATATAACTGTATGCATGAGAAAATGAAAAGGAGAAGGGATTTATACCTCCCGGTTGATCGAATCGAAGAAAAACCTTCCCGGAGCGACACCGACACGTAGAGATTCCAAAAGGACACGAACGAGCTCCGAATCCTCCCAAACTTGGGTAGCTTCCTCCTTGGCTAGAATGGAGAAGGAAAAAAGAAGATTTGGTGGTGAAATGGAAGGATTTGGTGGAGAAATTGCTAGGGATTGCTCTCTAAGAATTTGGGGAAGAACAAGAGAGAGAAAAATATATGGATAATGACAAATGGGAGGCTCAACCCTATCCTTATTGTGGCTGGCCATAAAGGTGGTTTTGTCACATTAGGAAAAGTCCAAAAGCCCCTACTAACCTATTCTATGAGTATTAGGAAAGGGCTAATTGGTTGGGGCTAAATTAGTCATTCTAAAGTCTCTAATCACACTAACCTTATCCATAATAATTAGTCTAACCTCTAACTAAAATATTTCTATTATGTGGACTAAAACTAATATCATGTGGGCCATGCCTAACTAGTGTGTGGGTCCTACTAGAGTCAAACTACCCCCGGGTCCCCGTTTCAAGTCGAATTGAGTTGAAATTCGAACCCGACTCAAATAACCCCAAAATAATATCATAAATAATAAAATAATATCAAAATAATTCAAAAAGGTCAAATGCAAAAATATTCTTAGGCCAAAAATGATATTAAAATATTATAATCACATGGTTAGGCTCTAGGTCAAACAGTCTCTAGGGTTTCACTAGCAAAACGTCAAAACCACAAGTCATTGATTTAAATAATTTTAAAATGATTTAAAATCACCAAAAATCATATCATGAATTAAATATCATTATTAAAATAATTATAAACACAAAATTTCAAAATTACCCTCATTTGGGAAACTGGGTGCTACAGTAATGCCTGTGGTTCGTATTACGTATTTCTGGTATACGTGTACGTATTTATTCTTGTATTACATAATTTTCTTGCTTAATTTCCTCCCTGGGCTTGGTTTATTCTTGGTTTGGGTTGGCTTGGTCCGGTTTGGGATTGCTCTTGGTTCATCATGAACCAAGGGGTGAACCCCCTACCTACCACCACTACTCATATTTATTACCTATTCTTCTTCTCTCTCT
This sequence comes from Iris pallida, assembly GCA_029216955.1. Lineage (NCBI taxonomy): Eukaryota > Viridiplantae > Streptophyta > Magnoliopsida > Asparagales > Iridaceae > Iris > Iris pallida. The sequence goes on along the minus strand of JANAVB010040216.1, from coordinate 14,182,648 downwards.
TCATTAATCTCTTCTTCTTCTTCCATTTACTCCCTTCACCTACCAAAGAGAAAAGAGAAAGATATAGGCAAGTACAACTTGCTTCCACAAGAGAGCTCATTTTTATTGTTCTATTAGCTTTTCCTCATGTTTCTAAGACACATTAGAACTTGTCATTTTCCATATTAAGGCTTTAATTTTTGTAGATCTAGAAATTAGTTATTTTTAGATTTTGGTGGTTTTGATCTATCAAACTTCTTTGTTTTCAAGTTTTGATGGTTCCATATTGTAGAGAATTTTATTCTACCCAATTTTAACCTTTGAAAAGTTGGATTTGGACTTATTTTGACCAAGTTATGGACTTTTGAAGCCTTGGGTTCAAACCATGGAGTTCTTGCTGATTTGGAGAAGACAGTGAGCAGTGCGCGAGCTTTTTAGCTTACGCCACTGAGTTACGCACGCTCTTTAGCGTAGCGCAGTCCGACTCATACGCTGCCTTTTGGAAGCGTATGTCTTGCATACGCTGCCTTGGCAAGGAGTCGTATGGACCTCATACGCTGCCTTGGCAAGGAGTCGTATGGACCTCATACACTGCCTTGGCAAGGAGTCGTATGGACCTCATACGCTGCCTTGATGAGGGGTCGTATGGACCTCATACGCTGCCTTTTGGGAAGCGTATGTCCTGCATACGCCTGACCTAAGCGTAGCCTGGCCTGAGCGTAGCCTGACTTGAGCGTAGCCTGGCTTGAGCGTAGCCTGACCTGAGCGTAGCCTGACTTGAGCGTAGCCTGACCTGAGCATAGCCTGGCCTGAGCGTAGCCTGACTTGAGCGTAGCCTGACTTGAGCGTAGCCTGACCTGAGCGTAGCCTGACCTGAGCGTAGCCTAGCCTGAGCGTAGCCTGGCTTGAGGGTAGCCTGGCTTGAGCGTAGCCTGACCTGAGCGTAGCCTGATTACCCTGGATCTTCTATAGCCTTGTATATTGATATTTTATTAGATATTTAACGTCCATTTTATATCCTTACGCCTTTTATCCTGAACTTGATAATCACGAATTTACTTGATATGTTTGTAATTGATAATTGAGCATGACGTGATAGTGACCCGTAGTGGTACACTCCTGACATAATAACCTGACATGACCTGTTAGTAGCCCGTCGTGGCACACTCCTGACAAGTACACTTGGCATGATAACCTGACATGGTTATCTCGAATAGCTGTTGCGACGGCTACCTGACATGACATGACCTGTATAATTAATCTGGATACCGTGGGCGATTGTGTTTGTATAAATAAACCAGTCCTGTCTTGTATCATGTCTAGGACAGGGACTCCTGAGTACCACGGTCAGGAGTACCTACTAAAATGGACTAAGGCTAATAACTAGATTAATACATTAGTCATGATAAAATTTCCCAGCTACAGGCAATCCCGTTACTTGGGCACGCCTTGGGATCTGTAGCCTGCCGTCGAGTAGGGCACATTTCCATACACACTGTCATGTGTTGTATCCTTCAAGCTACATAAGGGTACATTCATTTCTTGGACGATGTACCCACCTGAATTCAACTCTAATCTTTTAACCCGGGTAACCTGGATGGTCTGCAGGGCTTGTGGCTGTGGAATAATCTTACTGCATCTTGTTAGTAATTAGGCTTGTGACAACCCTAGTTAGTTAAAGTATCAAGCCGTAATTCTTGCTTGGCCGTGAAGTGATTCGATGGAGTCTAACCAGTCTAGTCTTGCCCTGATCCTGTTCCAGATTATTGAATGACCAGAATGCTTGTATTTATTTTACCGATAAATGGTGAGAATTTCAAGTTCTGCTCAGATGAAGGGTTACAACCCCGGTCCTTGTTTGGTTTACGGGTTGTAACCTGGTTATCTGAATAGTTCCATGGTTATCTCGTCGTATATCATCCTGATGTATTTTCTTTATTTCCAGTTCTCACTTTTATTTATATCTTGTGCTGATTGCTGATTTTAGTTCTTAAGTGAAGCTTCCTTTGTGGCACTTGCTCTTTCTGGGGTCTGACCCAGCTAGTTTTGTGTGGCCAGATTTCGGAGAAGCTCCAGAGGATCTACCGACCTTCCAGCCAGATGGTGGCCACTAGACGGAACCCTGGCAACGAGTGGGTTATTTTTGGCTCTCCCACTATATTGTAAAAATATTCTTTTGAGGCGTTTAGCCGACGAGCACCTGTTTAGCTCGGTTGCACTTACTTATTGTCTGCCTACGGGCTGTAACATGATTAACAGGTCCTAGGGTTGATCATGTAAGACTAAACTCTTGCTAGTCCTGACATTTTGTAACGACTAGCTTCATGATCAACTGAATATGTAATATTTGGGATGCCTTACTATTGTATATTTAATGATCATACATCTTGTGACTTTTACTTACTTGCTTGTGATTGAGACACTAGGCTTGTTCATGACCTTAAGAGACTGTTGGCTTGTAGATAAACCCTCATGTATCTAGACAGCCGTGACCGTATAGCGAGATGGATTCCATTTCATATACGTAGCTGGCTATGTCTGCCCCCGTTCTCCAGTATTCTGGTTCTGGGGCGTGACATGGTTTAAGTGGTAGCCCATGCAGGTCTTGTAAGTCAAGATATGTGAGGGTTTACCGAATAGATGTCTCAATCAGTATTCGTCCTTGATCTCTGCTCGTATCTTCTGAATTCCTGGATTCTTGTCCTGATCATATGCTTGTATCGATGATCTGTCCTGGTCCTTCCTTATTGTTCCCTATGTCGTCTTCTTCAGCGGTATTGTTCGTGGTCCTACCGACCAGCAAGGCGGAGCACCTCCCGCGGACCAACAGCAACCTGGAGATCAAGCCCAGCATTCCGGAGTAGCCTCCAGAGTCGTGCCTTCTGGCGGAGAGCCACCAGTCCAGCCAGTTCAACCTGTAGAACACGATGACGGTACTTTGGTTGGACTCTTCAGGACCTTAATAGCTTCCCAAGACCGGCATGGAGATGTCTTGCACCAGGCAGTGACGGATGCTTTGACCCGGGGTGGTCATCAGGGTAACAGCGCGGCCAACAGCTTCAAGCACTTGAACCCTCCATTATTCGACGGTAGTGAAGATGCTATCGCAGCAGATGCATGGCTTCAGGACACAGAGGTGATTCTAGAAGCAGTCAGGACCCCAGAGAACGAGAAGGTAGCCGTGGTACGCCTGCAGTTGTTGGATCTTGCCTGTAGCTGGTGGGCGGCGCAGGCCGTTGGATTAGTGGCACCCATTGCTTGGGCAGTATTCAGAGAGAGATTCCAGACCAAGTATTTTGATGCCGTGGCTCGGTATGATCTGCAGACGAGGTTTACCAATCTGAAGTAAGGAGGCAGGACGGCCGACGGATATGCGGTCGAGTTTTCCAGACTCAGTCGGTTTGCTCCCACTTTGGTGGCAGCCGAGTATGATAGAGCCCAGCGGTTCCAGCAGGGATTTCACCTGGAGATCTTGTTGGCAGTTGAGCAGTTTAAGCATCAGACTTTTGATGTAGTCTTGAGAGCAGCCCGGAGGCATGAGTATACCTCCCAGAGGATTGTGGATAGGGCCGGAGGTCGGAAGAGATCTCACGGCCAGATGAATCAATCTTCAGCACCGGCCCCGACAGCCAGGGCTTTGACTATTGGAGCTCCGAGGCGAGCGGCCTCAGTAACGTCGGTTCAGCATTCAAATCCGACGCACCCTCAGCAGCAGAAGCAGAAGCAATCTTCCGCAGTGGGTTGTTATCATTGTGGAAAGCCAGGCCATGTGGTGGCAGAATGTCGCAGGGCACAGGGATTGTGTCTGGCTTGTGGAGCACCAGACCATAGGGTTGGATCCTGCCCGAATAGGGGTGGTACATCATCGTCCAACCTTTCTAGCTCTTCGGTGAGAGGAACAGCTCCGGTCCAGCAGCAGCAGTATCCATTGCCGAGGCCCTTGCCGCCTCAGAACTAAGTGTTCCAGCAGCAGAACCCCCAGCAGTATGCACAAGTCCAAGCCCAGAGTCAGAGCAGGCAGCGAGGATTTCAGCAGAGGGGACCAGCACCCCGAGGGCACGGTCAGGCTATGGTGATGACCGTGGAGGAAGGATTGGCACTAGGAGAGGTAGTGGCAGGTACTATTCTCGTTAACTCCTTTCCAGCTTCAGCTTTATTTGATTCTGGTGTATCGCATTCATTTATGTCTGTACGATTCGCGACACGGGTAGGATTGGAGCCTGAGTCATTATCAGTAAGGCTTAATATACTTACTGGTAACGGACTTGTAGGAGTAGATAGAGTGTTTTCCTCGTGTCGGATCGTAGTTAGCGGTAGAGAATTCCCTGCTAGATTGATAGAGTTCCCGATGGCCGATTATGATGTGGTCATAGGGATGGATTGGTTGAGGAACCAGTATGCTAGGATAGACTTCCACATTGGCAGGGTTGTTTTTAGCATTCCAGGCGAGCCGGAGTTTTCTTTCTCTCGAGGCGAAGTTGAATCATCTCCTCCAGTATTGCGGATGGCAGTAGCAAAGGTTTAGTTGCCCAGGATAGTCGAGGAGTTCCCAGATGTTTTCCCAAAAGAACTTCCAGGTATGCCTCCGGAGCGGAAGATCGAGTTCACTATAGACTTGATTCTCGGAACAGCCCCAGTGTCAGAGAGAGTCTACAGGATGGCGCCGTCAGAGTTGGAGATATTATACAAGATGATTGAAGAACTTATAACCATGGGATTCATTCGTGCTAGTGGATCGCCTTGGGGAGCCCCGATGCTTCTTGTGAAAAAGAAGGATGGTACGTCCAGGTTATGTGTTGATTATCGTACCTTAAACTCAGTGACAATCAAGAACAGATACCCTCTTCCGAGGATAGATGACTTGTTTGATTAACTCAAGGGGGCTTCAGTATTCTTGAAGATTGATTTGCACTCAGGTTATCATCAGATCAGAGTCAGAGAGCAGGACATCCCGAAGACAGCTTTTAGATCGAGATATGGGCATTGGGAATTCCTTGTTATGCCTTTTGGAGCAACCAAGGCACCGACAGTATTCATGGACCTCATGAATCGCATCTTCATGCCTTACTTGGATCAGTTTGTGATTGTGTTCTTGGATGACATTCTGGTCTACAGCAAGAGTGAGGCGGAGCATGAGCAGCATCTCCGTATAGTTCTTCAGATCCTCAGAGAGCACCAGTTATATGCCAAGTTCAGTAAATACGAGTTCTGGCTCGATCGCATTTCGTACTTGGGTCATATCATCACTCGAGGAGGAGTAAAAGTAGATCTCTAGAAGATTGTGGCTATTGAGTCATGGCCAGTACCCAGCACAGTTGCAGAGGTTCGTAGTTTTCTTGGATTGGTCGGCTACTACCGGCGGTTTGTTTTGGATTTTGCTCGAATTTTAGCACCATTGACGCAGTTGACCCGCAAGGATGTGCAGTTTGCTTGGACAGCAGAGTGTAAGAGTTCTCTTGAGCAGTTGAAGCGAGGCCTGATAACAGCTCCTATTCTCACGCTTCCAGATGGGATCGAAGGATTCTTAGTGTACTGTGATGCTTCAGGCAGAGGTTTAGGATGTGTTCTGATGCAGCATGGGAAGGTAATAGCTTATGCATCACGACAACTTTGTGATCATGAGAGGAATTACCCAACCCATGACTTGGAGCTGGCAGCAGTGGTATTTGTACTTAAGTTGTGAAGGCACTACTTGTATGGAGACAGGGTGGAGATTTTTACCGACCACAAGAGCCTGAAGTATGTTTTCACCCAGAAGGATCTTAATATGCGTCAGAGAAGGTGGCTGGAGCTTCTTGTGGATTATGATGTCAACCTGCAGTATCATCCTAGGAAGGCCAATGTTGTTGCAGATGTATTGAGCAGGAGAGCAGAAGTTTATTTTCTAACAACGCAACCAGAGCTGTTAGCAGATCTTCAGAATATGGGTATTGAAGTTATTCTCCCTTCCAGTGTGGCCTTATTGGCCAGTATGCAAGTTCAGTCCACTATAGTCGAGAGGATCCGGATGGCACAGTCGGCAGATTCCAAGCTTCAGTAACTCAGAGCAGAGTGTGAGGCAGGACGAAGACCAGAGTTATGCATTCATGAGGATGGTACACTTCGATATGGTAAGCGTTTTTGTGTACCCAGCGGAGATGTCCGGCAGGAGATCATGTCAGAAGTGCACAGTTCGCAGTATTCCATCCATTCCGGCAGTACGAAGATGTACCGTGATATCCGGCAGCATTTCTGGTGGAATAGCATGAAGCGGGAGATAGCTCAGTTTGTCTCTCGGTGTTTGGTTTGCCAATAAGTTAAAGCCGAACATCAGAGATCGGCTGGACTTCTTCAGCCCTTACCGATTCCAGAATGGAAGTGGGAGCATGTGACCATGGATTTTGTGACTGGACTACCTAGATCCCCAGCTGGTAGAGATGCTATCTGGGTTATAGTTGACAGGCTCACGAAAGTGGCTCACTTTCTTCCATTCAGAGTTGGTCAGTCGACGGCTCAGTTAGCAGAGATGTACCTCAGGCAGATTGTCAGATTGCACGGTGTGCCAGTCAGTATCACCTCGGACCGAGATTCAAGATTTACGTCGCACTTTTGGCGTAGCTTACAAGAGAGTTTGGGAACTCATCTCCAGTTCAGTTCAGCATATCACCCGCAGACAGATGGCCAGTCGGAGCGCACGATCCAGACTCTTGAAGACATGTTGCGATCTTGCACACTTGACTTCGGTGGTTCATGGAAAGATCACTTGCACCTAGTAGAATTCTCGTATAATAACAGTTTCCAGGCCAGTATCCAGATGGCACCGTTCGAGGCACTGTATGGTAGGAAGTGCAGATCCCCGCTAGCCTGGGATGATGTTGGAGAGAGACAGATGCTCGGTCCAAAAATAATTGCCCAGACAGTTGAAGTGGTCAGGCGAGTCAGAGATCATCTTCGAGTTGCCCAAGATTGCCAGCGCCATTGGGCCGATTCTCATTGGCGCCCTCTCGAGTTTTCGGTCGGCGATCATGTATTCCTGAGGATTTCGCCTAACCGTGGCGTCATTCATTTCGGCGTACGGGGCAAGCTTAGTCCTAGGTATATAGGACCGTTTAACATTCTGGAGCGAGTAAGAGATGTATCCTATCGTCTTGCTCTTCTACCGTCGCTAAGCGAGGTGTATGATGTGTTCCATGTATTCCAATTACGACGGTATATCCCGGACCCGAGCCACATCCTGGATCATTCGGAATTGGTTGTTGGTACCAACCTTTCGTATGAGGAGAGGCCCGTGTCTATATTGGACCGGAGAGAGAAGATCCTCAAGAACAAGACTATCAAGTTAGTCCGAGTTGCTTGGGGTCATCACTCTTTGGGGGAGTCAACGTGGGAGCGTGAGGATGATATCCGATCGCGATATCCTGACTTGTTTGACTCGTGAGGTATAATATCTTTCTTATGCCTCGTGCCTTCGATTCCTTGCTTGAATGAGTGATTGTCTGCCTAGTTATAGCTTGCATGTGATTAATGTAGCTTGTCATTGCTCCTCTAGCCTCTTGATTAAATTCCGAGGACGAAATTCTTTTAAGGTGGGTAGAGTTGTAATTCCTGTGGTTCGTATTACGTATTTCTGGAATACGTGTACATATTTATTCTTGTATTGTATGATTTCCTTGCTTAATTTCCTTCCTGGGCTTGGTTTATTCTTGGTTTGGGTTGGCTTGGTTCGGTTTGGGATTGCTCTTGGTTCATCATGAACCAAGGGGTGAACCCCCTACCTACCACCACCACCACTCATATTTATTACCTATTCTTCTTCTCTCTTTTCATTAATCTCTTCTTCTTCTTCTTCTTCCATTTACTCCCTTCACCTACCAAAGAGAGAAGAAAGAGGTCTAGGCAAGTACAACTTGCTTCCACAAGAGAGCTCATTTTTATTGTTCTATTAGCTTTTCCTCGTGTTTCTAAGACACATCAGAACTTGTCATTTTCTATTTTGAGGCTTTAATTTTTGTAGATCTAGAAATTGGTTATTTTTGGATTTTGGTGGTTTTGATCTATCAAACTTCTTTGTTTTCAAGTTTTGATGGTTCCATATTGTAGAGAATTTTATTCTACCCAATTTTGACCTTTGAAAAGTTGGATTTGAACCTATTTTGACCAAGTTATGGACTTTTGAAGCCTTGGGTTCAAACCATGGAGTTCTTGCTGATTTGGAGAAGATAGTGAGCAGTGCACGAGCTTTTTAGCTTGTGCCACTGAGTTGCGTACGCTCTTTAGCGCAGCGCAGTCCGACTCATACGCTGCCTTTTGGAAGCGTATGTCTTGCATACGCTGCCTTGGCAAGGAGTCGTATGGACCTCATACGCTGCCTTGGCAAGGAGTCGTATGGACCTCATACGCTGCCTTGGCAAGGAGTCATATGGACCTCATACGCTGCCTTGATGAGGAGTCGTATGGACCTCATACGATGCCTTTTGGGAAGCGTATGTCCTGCATACGCCTGACCTAAGCGTAGCCTGGCCTGAGCGTAGCCTGACTTGAGCGTAGCCTGGCTTGAGCGTAGCCTGACCTGAGCATAGCCTAACTTGAGCGTAGCCTGACCTATGCGTAGCCTGGCCTGGGCGTAGCCTGACTTGAGCGTAGCCTAACCTGAGCGTAGCCTGGCCTGAGCATAGCCTGGCTTGAGCTTTACCTGGCTTGAGCGTAGCCTGACCTGAGCATAGCCTGATTACCCTGGATCTTCTATAGCCTTGTATATTGATATTTTATTAGATATTTAACGTCCATTTTATATCCTTACGCCTTTTGTCCTGAACTTGATAATCACGAATTTACTTGATATGTTTGTAATTGATAATTGAGCATGACGTGATAATGATCCGTAGTGGTGCACTCCTGACATAATAACCTGACATGACCTGATAGTAGCCTGTCGTGGCGCACTCCTGACAAGTACACTTGGCATGATAATCTGACATAGTTATCTCGAATAGCTGTTGCGACGGCTACCTGACATGACATGACCTGTATAATTAATCTGGACACCGCGGGCGATTGTGTTTGTATAAATAAACCAGTCCTGTCTTGCATCATGTCTAGGACAGGGGCTCCTAAGTACTACGGTCAGGAGTACCTACTAAAATGGACTAAGGCTAATAACTAGATTAATACATTAGTCATGACGAGATTTTCCTGCTACAGGCAATCCCGTTACTTGGGCACGCCTTGGGATCTGTAGCCTGCCGTCAAGTAGGGCACATTTCCATGCACATTGTCATGTGTTGCACCCTTCAAGCTACCTAAGGGTACATTCGTTTCCTGGACGATGTACCCACCTGAATTCAACTATAATCTTTTAACCCGGGTAACCTGGATGGTCTGCAGGGCTTGTGGCTGTGGAATAATCTTACTGCATCTTGTTAGTAATTAGGCTTGTGACAACCCTAGTTAGTTAAAGTATCAAGCCATAATTCTTGCTTGGCCGTGAAGTGATTGGATGTAGTCTAACCAGTCTAGTCCTGCCCTGATCCTGTTCCAGATTATTGAATGACCAGAATGCTTGTATTTATTTTACCGATAAATGGTGAGAATTCCAAGTTCTGCTCAGACGAAGGGTTACAATCCCGCTCCTTGTTTGGTTTACGGGTTGTAACCTGGTTATCTGAATAGTTCCATGGTTATCTCGTCGTATATCATCCTGGTGTATTTTCTTTATTTCCAGTTCTCACTTTTATTTATATCTTGTGCTGATTGCTGGTTTTAGTTCTTAAGTGAAGCTTCCTTTGTGGCACTTGCTCTTTCTGGGGTCTGACCCAGCTGGTTTTGTGTGGTCAGATTTTGGAGCAGCTCCAGAGAATCTACCGACCTTCCAGCCAGATGGTGGGCACTAGACGGAACCTGGCAACGAGTGGGTTATTTTTGGCTCTCCTACTATATTGTAAAAATATTCTTTTGAGGCGTTTAGCCGACGAAAACCTGTTTAGCTCGGTTGCACTTACTTACTGTCTGCCTACGGGCTGTAACATGATTAACAGGTCCTAGGGTTGATCATGTATGACTAAACTCTTGCTAGTCCTGACATTTTGTAACGACTAGCTTCATGATCAACTGAATATGTAATGTTTGGGACGCCTTACTATTGTATATTTAATGATCATACATCTTGTGACTTTTACTTACTTGCTTGTGATTGAGACACTAGGCTTGTTCATGACCTTAAGAGACTGTTGGCTTGTAGATAAACCCTCATGTATCTAGACAGCCGTGACCGTATAGCGAGATGGATTCCATTTCATATACGTAGCTGGCTATGTCTTCCCCCGCTCTCCAGTATTCTGGTTCTGGGGCGTGACAGCAACTCTGCCATCCATATCTGTTAATTGATAGGCTCTATTTGAAAAAACCTTATTTACCACATACGGCCCTTCCTATTTTGTCTCGAAGTTGCCTTTGCTCATACGAGTCATAGTCATAGGAAGTCTGACTGTAAGAACTAACTCGCCTTCCTGAAATGTTTGTACTCTGACTTTACGATTGAAAGCTTTTGAGATCTGGACTTGATAAAGTTCGATGTGCTGTTGAGCTAATAGCCTTTTCTCTTCGAACGCCTCCAATTCTTGAAGACGAAGACCATCATTATTTTCTGTGGTAAGCTCGTTAGCAATGGCAATTCTCAATGATGGAATTTGAATTTCCAGAGGTAAGAGGGCTTCACATCCATATACTAGAGAAAAAGGTGTGCAACATGTGGGGTTACGGACGGTAGTGCGATATGCTCATAGACATTCTCCAAGTTTATCACTCCAACTACGTTCATTAATAGAGACAAAACGTTTTAAGGAGTTTGGTAATGGTTTTGTTGAATGCTTCAGCCAACCCATTAGCCGCAGGATTATAGGCTGTAGAGGCGACATTATTGATTCTGTTGTCATCACAGAATCTATTAAACTTCTGACTGATAAATTGTGGCCCATTATCATGGATAATTCGTCGAGGGACACCAAATCTGTATATCACATGATGTTGATGAAGTTGATGACACTACTAGTTTTTACTTCAGCCAAATGTATAACTTCTGTCCATTTGGATAAATAATCTGTTATAGCCAAGATGAACCAATGTCCTTTAGATGAAGGAGGATTGATAGGGCCAATTATATCCATGCCCCAAGCTTCGAAGGGCCATGAGGCAGCAGTCGGATGTAGAAATTTTGATGGTTGGTGAATAAAATCTGTATGAATTTGACATGAACGACATTTTCTTGCATAATCAATAGCATCTGATACCATAGAGGGCCAGTAGTAGCCCATACGTCGAATACGATCCTGTAATTTAGGACCAGGCTGATGTGCTCCACAAACACCATCGTGAGCTTTGCGTAATATCTGTTTTGCTTCATCACCAGCAAGACAGCTCAAGAGTTACCCATCAAAAGTTCTTCGATAGAGAGTTTTAGTAGTATGATTATAATAGAATCGAAGCGATCGGTGACGAATACTTATAGCTTCCTTAGGGTCTTCTGGCAATATGTCATGTACTGCAAAATTAATAAAAGGTGTTCTCCAGTCCTCACTAATGATATTGACTTCAGTTAGATTGCTGATTTCAATGTTGTGGTTGTTTTCAACACAAAATAGTTCTCTATTATAGATAACAACCATTTGTTATCTTTTAACTGGAACTGCCAATACTGCAGCTAGGTTAGCTAACGCATCAGCTTTTGTATTGCATGCGTGACGTACATGTTCGATGAAGAACCCTTTGAACGAAGAAGCTATTCTGATTACTGCTTCATGGTATGGTACCAGATCTTGATGTTGGACTTTATATATGCCTCTAACTTGATTAACAATCAGTTTAGAATCACCATATACCTCAAGATATTCAATACCCAATTGTTTGCCTAATTGGAGCCCAATGGGTAAGGTATTGTATTCTACCACATTGTTAGAGCATTATTCGTCTAAAGAATAAGCCCTTTAAATAGCTAATCTATCTGGTGAAACGAGAACAATTCCCACTCCACCAATAAGAGTACCTCCAGGTCCAATTCTAGAAGCTCCATCAAAGAACAACTGCCAAGTAGAAAACTCTTCTGAGATCATATTTGATTCCAATGTTTCGTCTCGAATCTCGTCATAGAGTTTAGATGTTTCTGGGACAGGATGAGCTGCTAAGAAGTCAGCAAGTGCCTGACCTTTCACAGACTTTTGAGGAACATAAACTATATCATATTGTGCTAATAATATGGCCCATGTAGTAAGCCTAGAATTGAGTGTACTTGGCTTTTTTATTAAGATTCGAAGAGGATTGACTCGGGATATGACATGAATAGTTTGGCCTGTGATGTAATGTCTCGTATTCTGAACAGCAAATATTAAGGCTAAACAATCCTTCTCCACCGGACTATAATGATGTTCAGCTCCAATCATCGTTTGGCTAAGATAGTAGATGGCTAATTCATGACCTTCCTTGTTCTTCTGAGCTAGCAAAGCTCCTAATGAATGATCCATTGCCCGGACATACATTAAGAAAGGTATCCCTGAGATCGGTGGTACAAGAACCGGTGGACTCATCAAATACCGCTTTATGTCATCAAATGCTTGTTGACATTCTTCTGTCCAAACGAAAGATACACCTTTCTTTATTAACTGAGTAATGGTCTGCAACGTCCAGATAAATTCGAAATGAACCGCCTGATGTACGCAAGTCGACCTTGGAATCCTCGTAGCTCTTTTAGGTTGCGTGGAGGATGCATCTCTTGAATGGCTTTGATCTTCTCAGGATCAACGTGTATACCCTTAGAGGTAATGACGAAGCCGAGAAATTTGCCACTAGAGACATCTAAGAAAGACTTGGTGGGATTCATTTTGAGTTGATGCTGGCGCATTAGATTGAAGATAGTCCTTAAATCTTGAATGTGATCTTCCTTTAGACGACTTTTGACAGTAATATTGTCAACATAGCATTCGACATTCTTTCGCATATGATCTCGAAAGATAGTACTCATAGCCCGCTGGTAAGTTGTACCTGCATTCTTAAGACCAAACGGCATGACTGTATAATAGTACACTCCACGAGGAGTACGAAACGAAGTATGTTTTTCATCTTTAGGATTCATCTGGATTTGATTATATCCAGAAAACCCATCCATGAAAGAAATTTGTTCGAATCCACATGTGTTGTCGACCATGACATCAGTAATTGGGAGAGAAAATTCATCTGTAGGGCAAGCATCATTGAGATCCCGAAAGTCTATGCAATCTCGAACCTTTCCGATCTTCTTCAGAACCGGTACAACGTTGGCTACCCAGTCAGGATGTTGTTCTTCTCTGATAAAATCGTAAGCTATAAGCTTTTTGACTTCATCATCAATTGCATTCATTATTTCAGGATTGAATCACCGTTGTTGTTGTTTGACAGGCTTAGCATTCGGCAAAATATTAAGTTTGTGAGTTGCAACTTGAGGATCTAATCCTGGCATATCTTCATAACTTCAGGCAAAGACATCAATATATTCACGAATAAGGTGAATTAATTCTTGTTTATCATCTTCTGAGAGATTTTTGCTAATGAAGATTGGTCATTACGCCCTTCTCTCCAATATCGATTTGGACTAGTTGATCCTCAGTAGGTGGTTTTCGTTGTTCAAAACGAAGTTTCCACTGATTGTCTATCCTTTGTGCCCAAGGGTCCACTTCAGGATCTTCTTCAATGTCATCTTCGTCATCTTCCGAGAATTCGACAGACATCATTTAGAAGATACTATCACCTTATGAACATGACCAATGCTGGTATCAGAATCCCATGAAATAGAATCAAAAGAGTTAGATCGTTTTTCTACATCAGATTCAGAAGGTTCTGGAGTTAGAAGTGGTAAAGCATAGCCTAGTCCCCGCTTTGTTTTACCGTGGTATTGTTGTAATTTTCCTTTTGGAACAACAATACGTAGAGGAGTTCGCCTCCTTTTACCGTTGTTGAGGCCTGTTCTGAAATCATAGCCCATTTTACGGATGATGGCTTTGGATTGTGGACTATAGCGACGTAATTACAGCCTTCCTGAATCATCTCTGTTATCATTATAGAGCATGATTTTTTGTTCCTCTCTTTTATTGAAGAATATAGGCCTTTCATCTTTCTTTCGAGACGGTACTAAGAAGTACGAATCTTGTATTGAATCTAGGGATACCACATTTCGTAGAGATGATACGACCTCTATTGTAAGTGGTTTAAAGCTATCTAGCATGTCCAAATAACATTGAGTATAGTAAGAGACATCAATATGCTACAAAGGAGATGCTTTATTGATTTTTACACCATCATTTACAATAGGAACTTTGGCCTTAGCAGGCTTAGTCAGATTGATGACAAGAGGGGGAAAAGAAGAACGAGAAGAAGGAGGGGGCTTCTTACGACGAAGGTCGATTACAAGCGGCTCAGAAGAGGTGAGCTTCTTTTGTTCCTGACTATCACCCATAGGCTGCTTCTCATGAGAAGGAAGATAGATAGTCAGTAGTTTGGAAGACTGAGGACAGGATGTACGTCCTTTGACCGGGATCACCGGAGTATCACTAGATATCCCTTTCTGTTCTTCGTCTCTGTCCATTTCCAGTACTACCTTCATGAATTCCTCCTTGTACATGCAAGAATCGTTACAATATGCTTCAACTCCTTTGAAAGGATTCAGATCTGCAACCTCTTTTTGGACTTCTCTATTACCATCCACATATTTAAAACATTGGTGGAGAGTAGAAGGTACACTATTATGTTCATGGAGGAATGCTCTTCCTAACAAAGCATTGTGTGAGCCATGATTGTCAATTACATAGAAAGTTACCTTTGTACGAAGATTGCCAATTTGAAGTTTTAGGCGTATCTTCCCCAAAGGTTCACTTCTTCCTTGATTGAACCCCAAAATGGTTGAGATGGTTGTAGACAGGTTATGCTCTGGGATCTTCAAAGCATCTAACAAAGATTTTGGCATGATACTAGGAGCAGACCCTGGATCAATTAGAATACGATCGACTTTCATGCTGTCCACATACCCCGTAAAGTAGTGAGAACGATCATGACGATTGTCTTCTAACAACATGTCATCTTGTGTAAAAGTAATATTGCGCATTAGTTCAAATACACTATGATAATATGCACAGCTGACTGGCGCTTTTTCAGGTTTCTTGAGAAAAGTAAGACAAGCATCAGCCTGCATCAAAGCTTCACTTAACGTCTCTCGAATTTCTTTTGAGAGGCGTAAGAGTTCAAAGATTGATAATCTTGCTGGAGATTGGCTAATTGAGCCAATATGTCAAAGTTATATGGCTTTTCAAGTCCAAGAGACGAGGATTTCTTTAATGCTTTGTCAAAACAGATAAGTTGTTGTCACTCCCCAATCCTGGAATACGTATTTTAATACGTAAACCGATAAATTGTATTTACCTTATATTTATACTATATTTATTATGCTGTATTTCTTCATGCATTTCCCAAAAATATTCGACAAAATATTATTTCCTAATTTATTTTCTGTATTTGGGCCTACAGTTTTGGCTCATTTGGGTAACCTAATCTTGGTTCACCAATGGTTCATCATGAACCCTTTGGTTCATCATGAACCCATGGGTCCAAGATCTTTATAAACTCATCTCATTCTCTCTCCTCTCATTTACTTCCTCTCATTTACTTCCTCCACCAACCAAGGCAAGTACCAACTTGCTCAAGAGATGGATCCATAATTTTGTCAATGATTTCTTACAAAACTATTTGCCAAAACATGTTCTTCTCCTCAATCTATACTACTTTAGAACTTGGAAATTTCCATTTTGAAGCTTTAGTTTTTGTAGATCTAGGTTTTAATCATTTTCGGATTTGCATGGTTTGATCTACTTTAGTTGGATTTTATGGGTTTTTGATGCTTCCAAGTGGAAGAGCATTCAGTTTCACCCAAGTTAGAACTTTGAAAATCTGGATTTGGAGTTCGGATGGCCAAGTTATGATGCTTTGAAGTTTGGGTTCAGCCATGGTGTTCTTGCTGTTTGGAGAAGACATTGAACAGTGTGCTCCTGTTTGAGCACGCTTCCTGTTGGAAGCGTGTCCCTCCTAGAGCTTGCGTGACTTTTCACGCAGCTCTCTCCTTGAGCTTGCGTGACTTTTCACGCAGCTCCCTCCTAGAGCTTGCGTGACTTTTCACGCAGCTCTCTCCTTGAGCTTGCGTGACTTTTCACGCAGCTCCCTCCTTGAGCTTGCGTGACTTTTCACGCAGCTCTCTCCTTGAGCTTGCGTGACTTTTCATGCAGCTCCCTCCTAGAGCTTGCGTGACTTTTTACGCAGCTCTCTCCTTGAGCTTGCGTGACTTTTCACGCAGCTCTCTCCTTGAGCTTGCGTGACTTTTCACGCAGCTCCCTCCTTGAGCTTGCGTGACTTTTCACGCAGCTCCCTCCTTGAGCTTGCGTGACTTTTCACGCAGCTCCCTCCTTGATTCTGCGTGACTTTTCACGCACGTTGCCTTGAGTGAGCCTGCGTGACTTTTCACGCACGCTGCCTTGAGTGAGCCTGAGTGAGCCTGCGTGACTTTTTACCCCTTGAGCGTGCGTGCTTTTGTGTGTACGCTTTTGATATTCTATCAGATATTATATGCCCATTTTATATCCTTACGCCTTTTGTCCCGAGCATGATATGAGCACTAATGTGACCCCGGAGAACAAAGTGTTCCTACCCGATACCTGTACCTGAATGTCCCAGTTCTTGTTCATGCTCGACATATGACTCGTAACTCCACGTGGCGTATTTGCAATGATGCATTACACTAAGGAGGGTAGCACATGTTGACATACTGATTGACATGGATCCTCTTTGGGGTACTCGTACTAAAGTACGACTTTAGGAGGATAATCATGCAGGCCACAACATGAGAGTCCAAGATTTCACCTAGGGTTAAATTAGGCAACTAAATGTACTAGATGCATGGGGAGGGCAAAATCCCGAGATCGTGTTACACCAGCCGCCTTGAGATATTGTCTTAACGTGCCGGCTGGTCTCCACGGATACTGTGTCATCTGCAACGAGTGGATGACTGTATCCGATTAATTCCTGCTATATATTATATGCTTTAGCAAGGTGGCCTTACGAGGGACATGTGCTCAATCATACCTGTCTACGCGAACCCCTGGGTTGGCTAGCCTTGCTAGAAAGATACGATCTGAGGATTTTCTAATAACATGACGCGAGGATAACCTCGTTCCACTAGAAACACGTAGACTTGATTGGCCGTGAAAACGACTTGCTTGTATCCTATTACCTTCCGCGAATAGCTGAGGGAAGCGGACTGTCATGGTACGTGATCCAACCCATGTTCTTGTTTGATTGTTGGGTTGGTTATCGTACTATGATAGGCTGTGGACCGAAGTTATGAACGAAAGACTTATTCTGGTTGTGAAGTGCTACTTCTGTGAATAACTAAGGACCATGGTCTATCATGGTACATGATCCAACCCATGTTCTTGTTTGATTGTTGGGTTGGTTATTGTGCTGCGTTAGGCTATCGACCGAAGTCACGATCAGGAGATTTTATTGTTTATACCTTTTTAACTTATGTGAAAGTTATAGAGTACGACACGTCCCGACTCCATGCGGCACCTTTTGTCCTTGTTTGGTTGTAAGGGTGCCATATGGGTTCGAGGATGTTGTGCTACCCTATAATAGTAGCATGAGTATTACTATTATCAATCATTCTATCAACTGGGTTTTTAATCTTAACTCTTGTGCCCCTTTGGCGGTACTTGCTATTTGGGGCTGATCCTGCTGGTTTTGTTTGGCTAGATCTCGTAGCAGAGCCAGAGGACACGATCTTCCTCCCTGACATCCATGGTGCATACTAGGAGCATGGCGGTTCGGGAACTCGAGTGGGTTTCTTCTCCACCACTCCTGCTTATACATTTTGCGGCGTTTAGCCACCGGCACCTGTTAGCCGGATTACATGATATTTCGTGTCAGTAAAGAATTATAAATAAACAGACTGCAGCTGTGTATAATTTTGTACTCCTGACTCTCTGAGATAGCTAAATTATAAAGCTAGTCTCTCATGATCATTTTGATGAAGAGTCAGGGACGCCTTACGGCTTTATCCTTAATGTTCATTTTATTGCTGATGTAACTTGATTGATTGAGACATAGAACTCTGTGGGACCATATGAGACTTGACTGTAGCATGTACCCCCTAGTCTCTCGACAGCCACGATCGCCGTATGACGTTACGTACCTCATATGGAGTAGCTGGCCTAGTCCGTCTCCGTATTTCGGTACTGGGGCGTGACAAGGTTTTAGTGGTGGCCCATGCAGGTCTGTTTTTCAGACTTGTGGGGTATTGCGAATTATTAGGAGTCTCAATCAAAACTTGTTCCCCTTGAAATTCCGTTTCGAAATTCTCTGTCCTTGCCTTGATCTCTAACCTGACTTGTATCCTCGAAATCTTCCTCGTCCGGACTTGATAATCTTATATTCTTCTCTATAGGGGTGCTTCATTCTCAGTAGCGGGTGAGGCCCATGAGGAAGAACAGCAAGAGCATGGCTCGACTGGGCAGCAACAGGGGAGAGAACCTTCTCCAGTGTAGGCACGAGCAGAAATGGAACCAGAGGCAGTGCAGCCGCAGGTTATTGAAACTCCTGCAGCTCCAGCAGCAACGGCAATACCAGACGCCATAGCACTCCTGGAGATCATCCGGGGGTTTCTTTTCACTAACCAACAGCAACAGACTCGGCAGCAGGAGCAGAACGTGTTGCTGAACCAAGGGATTCAGTTAGCTCTTGAGAGGAGTGCCGGGGTTGACTCGGGAGCATCAGGAAGGTTCCGTCGCTTGAACCCGAGGTATTTTGATGGCACGGAGGATGCCATCACTGCGGATGCCTGGATTCAAGACATCGAAGCCATTCTTGTGGAAGCCAAGGTTCCAGATGATGAGAAGGTTGATCAGGTCAAATTGGTACTTCAGGATCTTGTCCGCGACTGGTGGGCATCAGAAGAAGTTGGTATAAGACGCCCTGTTCGTTGGACCACCTTCAGTGACAGATTCAAGGCCAAGTATTTTGGCGTAGTAGCTCGATATGAGCTCCAGCAGAAGTTTATCAGTCTCAAGCAAGCAGGCAAGACCGTAGATGGGTATGCAGCAGAGTTCTAGATATGGGCATTATGAGTTTTTAGTAATGCCCTTTGGACTAACCAACGCCCCCGCAGTATAAATGGATTTAATGAACCGCATCTTTTTGCCGTATTTGGATAAATTTGTGGTGGTGTTCCTAGATGACATTCTTGTCTATTCCAGCAGTGAAGAGGAGCATGAGAAACATCTTAGGACTGTCTTACAGACATTGAGGGAGCATCAACTTTATGCGAAGCTCGACAAGTGTAAATTCTGGTTAGATCATATTTCGTTCCTGGGGCATGTAATTTCTGGGACAGGAGTGTCAGTGGATCCGAAGAAGATTGAGGCCGTAGAGCATTGGCCAGTCCCGAGAACGGTTGCAGAAGTGAGAAGTTTCTTAGGATTAGCTGGTTACTACAGAAGGTTCGTGGCGGACTTTGCCAAGATCTCTGTGCCCTTAACGCGTTTAACGCACAAGGATGTAGAGTTTGTTTGGTCAGCTAGCTGTCAGGCATCATTTGAAGAATTAAAGAAGAGATTGATCTCAGCCCCAATCTTGACACTTCCAGTAGGAGCGGGAGGCTTTATAGTATATTGTGACGCATCTGGGAAGGGTCTTGGATGTGTATTGATGCAGCACGGAAAGGTGATAGCATATGCGTCTCGACAGCTTCGAGACCATGAGAAGAATTACCCGACTCACGATTTAGAGTTAGCAGCTGTGGTGTTTTCACTCAAGTTGTGGAGGCACTATTTATACAGAGATCGGGTAGAGATCTATACTGATCATAAGAGTTTGAAATACGTATTCACGCAGTGAGATTTGAACATGAGGCAAAGAAGATGGTTAGAACTACTGAAGGATTTTGACTTAGATCTTCAGTATCATCCAGGCAAGGCGAATATAGTTGCAGACGCACTGAGTAGGAGAGACAGTGCCTTTATCTTGACCTCGCAGAAGCATATTTTAGAAGACCTTCAGAGTATGGGAATCGAAGTAGTTTTGCCAAGGGATATGGGAAGAATGATCACTATACAGATTCAGTCAACATTAGTAGAGAGGATAAGGGCAGCACAAGCAGGAGATCCACAGATTCAGAAGTTGAGGTCGGAGTGTGAATCAGGCCGTAGGAAGGAGTTAGTAATTCATAAAGATGGTACGCTCAGGTTTGGAAACAGACTCTGTGCACCGAGTGGAGACCTTCGGCAAGAAGTTATGTCCGAAGCTCATAGTTCTATTTACTCCATTCATCCAGGAGGAACGAAGATGTATCGAGATATCAGGCAGTTCTTTTGGTGGAATGGCATGAAAAGAGAGATAGCGAGATTTGTATCCAAGTATCTGGTATGTCAGCAGGTGAAGGCCGAGCAGCAGAGACCAGCAGGATTGCTACAGCCGCTTCCTATCCCAGAATGGAAATGGGAGCACATCACGATGGATTTTGTGACCGGTTTACCTAGATCCCCGGCTGGCAAGAATGCAGTCTGGGTAATAGTAGATCGACTCACGAAGGTCGCCCATTTCCTTCCCTTCCGAGTTGGACAAACTACTGAGCAGTTAGCAGAAATATACATGAAGCAGATAGTAAGGCAGCACGGTATTCTAGTTAGTATAGTATCAGATCGGGATACGCGGTTTACTTTCCATTTTTGGCGGAGCTTACACCAAAGTTTGGAAACCAAGTTAAGATTCAGTACTGCTTATCATCCACAAACCGACGGGCAATCAGAAAGCACCATCCAGACGTTAGAAGATATGCTACGGGCGTGTACCTTGGACCTTGGCGGATCTTGGGAGGATCACCTACATCTAGTGGAGTTCTCCTATAATAACAGCTATCAGGCTAGCATTCAGATGGCTCCGTTCGAAGCATTGTACGGAAGGAAGTGCAGGTCCCCTTTGGCATGGGACGACGTCGGAGAACGAAAGTTGTTGGGGCCAGAGATGATCACGCAGACTGTGGAGATAGTTAAGTTGGTTAGAGAGCGCCTTCGAATTGCACAGGACCGACATCATCATTGGGCAGATCAGCATCGTAGGCCTCTAGAGTTCAGAGTTGGCGACCAAGTGTTTCTGCGGATTTTGCCTACTCGGGGTATCATCAGATTTGGAACCCGAGGAAAGCTTAGTCCAAGATACGTTGGTCCTTTTAAGATTCTCGCTCGGGTAGGCGATGTGGCTTATCGACTTGCCCTTCCGCCTTCGTTAACTGGCATACATGATGTGTTTCATGTGTCCCAATTACGTGGGTATGTCCCGGATCCGAGTCATGTCCTCGATCATTCTGAGTTAGTCATTGGTACCGACCTAACTTACGAGGAACAACCCGTATCTATTTTAGACCGACGAGAGAAGGTACTCCAGAATCGGACGATAAACCTTGTCCGTGTTTTTTGGAACCATCACTCTCCGGAAGAGTCAACCTGGGAGCGCGAGGACGAGATCAGATCTCGGTATCTGTATTTGTTTGACTAATAAGGTATATTTTTGCACCTTATTGACACGATTCCATGCTTATCTGCACCTGCTTATTTTGCACATTGTGATGTATGACAATAACTGCTATGATAGTTAACTTGTATATGATTGAGCCTTGCTTGCCCTGATTTCACTATCCTGTCTTGGCTGGAATTTCGAGGACGAAATTTTTCTAAGAAGGGTAGAGATGTCACTCCCCAATCCTGGAATACGTATTTTAATACGTAAACCGATAAATTGTATTTACCTTGTATTTATACTATATTTATTATGCTGTATTTCTTCATGCATTTCCCAAAAATATTCGACAAAATATTATTTTCTAATTTATTTTCTACATTTGGGCCTACAGTTTTGGCTCATTTGGGTAACCTATTCTTGGTTCACCAATGGTTCATCATGAACCCTTTGGTTCATCATGAACCCATGGGTCCAAGATCTTTATAAACTCATCTCATTCTCTCTCCACTCATTTACTTCCTCTCATTTACTTCCTCCACCAACCAAAGCAAGTACCAACTTGCTCAAGAGATGGATCCATAATTTTGTCAATGATTTCTTACAAAACTATTTGCCAAAACATGTTCTTCTCCTCAATCTATACTAGTTTAGAACTTGGAAATTTCCATTTTAAAGATTTGATTTTTGTAGATCTATGTTTTAATCATTTTCGGATTTGCATGGTTTGATCTACTTTAGTTGGATTTTATGGGTTTTTGATGCTTCCAAGTGGAAGAGCATTCAGTTTCACCCAAGTCAGAACTTTGGAAATCTGGATTTGGAGTTCGGATGGCCAAGTTATGATGCTTTGAAGTTTGGGTTCAGCCATGGTGTTCTTGCTGTTTGGAGAAGACAGTGAACAGTGTGCTCCTGTTTGAGCACGCTTCCTGTTGGAAGCGGGTCCCTCCTAGAGCTTGCGTGACTTTTCACGCAGCTCTCTCCTTGAGCTTGCGTGAATTTTCACGCAGCTCCCTCCTAGAGCTTGCGTGACTTTTCACGCAGCTCTCTCCTTGAGCTTGTGTGACTTTTCACGCAGCTCCCTCCTTGAGCTTGCGTGACTTTTCACGCAGCTCTCTCCTTGAGCTTGCATGACTTTTCACGCAGCTCCCTCCTAGAGCTTGCGTGACTTTTCATGCAGCTCTCTCCTTGAGCTTGCGTGACTTTTCACGCAGCTTTCTCCTTGAGCTTGCGTGACTTTTCACGCAGCTTCCTCCTTGAGCTTGCGTGACTTTTCACGCAGCTCCCTCCTTGAGCTTGCGTGACTTTTCACGCAGCTCCCTCCTTGAGCTTGCATGACTTTTCACGCAGCTCTTCCCTTGAGTCTGCGTGACTTTTCACGCACGTTGCCTTGAGTGAGCCTGCGTGACTTTTCACGCACGCTGCCTTGAGTGAGCCTGAGTGAGCCTGCGTGACTTTTTACCCCTTGAGCGTGCGTGCTTTTGTGTGTATGCTTTTGATATTTTATCAGATATTATATGCCCATTTTATATCCTTACGCCTTTTGTCCCGAGCATAATATGAGCACTAATGTGACCCCGGAGAACAAAGTGTTCCTACCCGATACCTGTACCTGAATGTCCCAGTTCTTGTTCATGCTCGACAAATGACTCGTAACTCCACGTGGCGTATTTGCAATGATGCATTGCACTAAGGAGGGTAGCACATGTTGACATACTGATTGACATGGATCCTCTTTGGGGTACTCGTACTAAAGTACAACTTTAGGAGGATAATCATGCAGGCCACAGCATGAGAGTCCAAGATTTCACCTAGGGTTAAATTAGGCAACTAAATGTACTAGATGCATAGGGAGGGCAAAATCCCGAGATCGTGTTACACCAGCCGCCTTGAGATATTGTCTTGACGCGCCGGCTGGTCTCCACGGATACTGTGTCATCTGCAACGAGTGGATGACTGTATCCGATTAATTCCTGCTATATATTATATGCTTTAGCAAGGTGGCCTTACGAGGGACCTTTGCTCAATCATACCTGTATACGCGAACCCCTGGGTTGGCTAGCCTTGCTGGAAAGATACGATCTGAGAATTTTCTAATAACATGACGCGAGGATAACCTCGTTCCACTAGAAACGTGTAGACTTGATTGGCCGTAAAAACGACTTGCTTGTATCCTATTACCTTCCGCGAATAACTGAGGGAAGCAGACTGTCATGGTACGTGATCCAACCCATGTTCTTGTTTGATTGTTGGGTTGGTTATCGTACTATGATAGGCTGTGGACCGAAGTTATGAACGGAAGACTTATTCTGGTTGTGAAGTGCTACTTCTGTGAATGACTAAGGAACATGGTCTATCATGGTACACGATCCAACCCATGTTCTTGTTTGATTGTTGGGTTGGTTATTGTGCTGCGATAGGCTATCGACCGAAGTCACGATCAGGAGATTTTATTGTTTATACCTTTTTAACTTATGTGAAAGTTATAGAGTACGACACGTCCCGACTCCGTGCGGCACCTTTTGTCCTTGTTTGGTTGTAAGGGTGCCATATGGGTTCGAGGATGTTATGCTACCCTATAATAGTAGCATGAGTATTACTATTATCAATCATTCTATCAACTGGGTTTTTAATCTTAACTCTTGTGCCCCTTTGGCGGTACTTGCTATTTGGGGCTGACCCCGCTGGTTTTGTTTGGCCAGATCTCGTAGCAGAGCCAGAGGGCACGATCTTCCTCCCTGACATCCATGGTGCATACTAGGAGCATGGCGGTTCGGGAACTCGAGTGGGTTTCTTCTCCACCACTCCTGCTTATACATTTTGCGGCGTTTAGCCACCGGCACCTGTTAGCCGGATTACATGATATTTTGTGTCAGTACAGAATTGTAAATAAACAGACTGCAGCTGTGTATAATTTTGTACTCCTGACTCTCTGAGATAGCTAAATTATAAAGCTAGTCTCTCATGATCATTTTGATGAAGCGTCAGGGACGCCTTACTGCTTTATCCTTAATATTCATTTCATTGCTGATATGACTTGATTGATTGAGACATAGAACTCTGTGGGACCATAGGAGACTTGATTGTAGCATGTACCCCCTAGTCTCTCGACA
Source organism: Iris pallida (assembly GCA_029216955.1). Taxonomy (NCBI): domain Eukaryota; kingdom Viridiplantae; phylum Streptophyta; class Magnoliopsida; order Asparagales; family Iridaceae; genus Iris; species Iris pallida. The sequence continues at coordinate 14,158,007 of JANAVB010040216.1, read as the reverse complement.
GCCACGATCGCCGTATGACGTTACGTACCTTATATGGAGTAGCTGGCCTAGTCCGTCTCCGTATTTCGGTACTGGGGCGTAACAGTTGTTTTCCCTTGTCCGCTGATATCGGTTTGGGAGGAGATGGTTCTACTACCTGCAGGGATATAGATGGTATATTCTCAGCAAGAGAAGATGATGTAGGAAGAATATCAGGAGATAAGACAGGATTATCTTGATTTTTGGGATATTCCCGAAGATAGGGTTTTCCAGATCTAGTGCCAATTAGAATTTCTTCTTCTACTACTGGTTCAAAGGATACCATGTTACAGCTCTTGGATTTAGATTTGGAATGCTTTTTTTGCTTAGAAGAGGTAAGAGTTTCAAAATCTGCTACCAGATCTGGGTGAATCCACATAATCTCCCCTCTGTCAGTTGATAACGGAACAAGACCTTCATTTTGAGGAGGTGGGAGATTCACGATCTTGAGAGTAGTCCTTAGAATGGGGACAACACCATTTTGCACAAGTTGTGGTGGAAAGTCACCAAATTGTAGAGAAACCACATTAGCAGTCACCGTCTTCTCAACCTGCTGCAGAGTAATTGCTCCAGAGTTGACAAACTCCTGGATTTTGCCCTTGAGTACGTAACATGCTCCTGTTGGATGCCCTATAAATCTGTGATAAATATAATATTTAGGGTGATCTGTTTTACCCACTTCTTCCGACCGTTTTGCTTCTGGCAGTTGAAGCATATTGCTTTTAATCAAGCAATCAAAGATGCTCAAAGTATCATCTTCATCGAAAGAATACTCTTCTTTTGGACGAGTTATTTTCGGCGGTGGTGCTGATGGGGTGGATGATGTCTGAGTGACATTGACAGCAAAGACTCCTTAACCTTGAGATTTATGGCTAGTATTTCTTTACCCTTGCGGTTATTCTGGCGATTATTACCACCGGGTGTAGAATGTTCATCTTGGTTAGGATGAGTCATCTGAACTCCTAACTGTTTAAACTTTTCGGCACTGACCTCTACCGCCTTGACATTTACAATGAAAGAAGGCCAATCTTGAAATTGTGTAGATCCCGTCCACATAATGATAATAGACAACAAGTTTGATTTGCAAGTGTCTATTGTTACAGCAGATGGTGTTCCTAAAGGCATTTTGAGTGCCTCTCGGTAGAATCTTTCAATAAAACTCTCTGTAGATTCATTGTGCCTTTGTTTAATTTTAATGAGGGCCGACATTGTTATGTTGTTGACTCCCTCATAAAACCGTTCCAAGAACATTTGCTTGAAACCAGCAAAAGAAGTTATGCAGCCATCAGGCAACTACGATACCAGTCGTATGCTGCGCCTGCTAAACAACCGACGAATACTCTGGTAAGGAGAGCATCATTTGGCTGTAATTGGTCAATCATTACTTCAAAGTAATTAATGTACTGACTTGGAGAAGTACTGTCGTCAAACAACATAATGGTCGAGAGCTTGTAGGAGGGAATGGAACCTCCTTCCACTCTGTAGGATATGGTTGATTTATGCCCAATCTTTGTAGGCCATTTTCTGCTTAAAGGCTTCGAACTGAGTTAATAAGAGCTTTACAGCCTCATTAGCATCCCCTGACGTTTGGGAATTGGTGGACTGATTAGAAGTGTTGGGAGGAGAAACATCGTGGTAATTACCACCCCCAGCACTAGACTGACTGGGATCAGCTTGAATTGGTATAGAAGCAACCTGAGGAGGTGGTACCCCCAGACTAACGTTAATAGGTACAGAAGATGCTATAAGCTCAGGATTTATGGCAGGGTTTATAACCGGTGGCACTGTATGTTGAGCCACGATTATAGTGTGCATACTTGCGACCATCTCAGCCATGGTCTTTAATTTGTCTTCTAGTGCAACAATTCGTTGCTCCTGACTGGCTGAAGTGAAGGTATCTTGGTCTTCTGTAACGGTATATGCCGTCACCTCCCTTGCTGCTGTTGATGAGATAGTTTGTTCAGAACTTTCACTCTGTGTCAAACTCTGAAAAAGAGTCCTCTCCTAGATGAGCAATGGGGAGATCTTCTTGATTAAAGACACCTTGGTTCAAATTTTGATTTCTTGATCTGGTGTATTGAAAGACCCCTTCACTGGATGCATGAATCCGATCCAAGTATTACTGACTGGGATTACGGGATGGATTACGTCTTGGACGTTTTCCACCCCCAGTGTCTTGAGAAGTCATGTTAACAGAAGCATATAATAGTTCGTATTCATCTTCTATTATACGTTCAGGAGTTGAAGCATAGTTCAGACGATCGAAGACAGATCGTCGAGCTGATTGGCAACAACACTTGATGACTACTTCATGAAGGCAGTGGTGATCTGAAGAGTGATTTAGAGGTGAAGGAGACGTCCCTGCAATCTTCCGTCTTTGTGTAAGATGTTTCCGGAGATCAGTTACCACTACAGGACGAGAAGAAGTCGAAGGAACATATTCCTTAATGATGTTAGGAACGTGTCTCCTATTCTTCAGATGTTTAGTTCCCTGAGTGTACAAAGATGTACTCAACTCATTAGCATAAGTGATTGGGTCTTTCTTTTCAAACTTTGGCTTCTGATACAGATTGGCCTTTGGCATAGGGTTTTTACGTTTCACCAAAATTGATACTGGTTGACGCCTATTGAGATAAGCGCGTAGATCAGAAAATTCTACTCCAGGTGTCTCTGTTTGTGACACCATCAATTTTCCTTGCTTAGATCTTGAAATTTGCAAGGTGAAAAGATCTTGACCAGACCCCATAGGGGTAGGTAAGATGCCTCTTTGATCAGTATTCTTTCCGATATCAGAGATCCGAAGACCTCTATTTAAAGGAATAGAATCTGATATATCTTCCTCTGAGTCATGGACCCGGGAAGTTTGAGAAAAGACCATAGGGTGCTTTCCTTTATTTTGTAGAGGGTTAGCTAAGAAGCATTCCCCTCTATTCTGTTGTGGGACCACTTTAGGCACAGGTTGCGCCAGTTGAGGAAATGTCAAAGGACTTTTCCCTTTGTTCTGTCTAGTTTTGGTACTAGAATATTGTTTCTCCAAGTTCAGAACTAGAGACTTGGAAGAGGGAATAGCCAAAAGACTAGTTCTCTTAGGTTACGCCAGAGCAGCAGACTGTGCCTGAGTCACTGATTGCTTGGGTTGCGCCATAGCACTACGGGCTACTGGTTGTACCTGTCACGATCCGCTCCCGAATAATCGGATACGAGTCGGACACGCCCAGCCTTCGTCGATGGACATGACAAAGTAAGCTGTACAATACTAAGGAGAACTCCAAGTCACAATGAAAGGTAAATAACACATCGTTTATAACGTTCCCAGAAAATCACCAATATCCATCAAGTGTTTTAAGTACAAAATCAACCGGAGACAAATTCGGTCAAATGAATTAAATATACAATAGTGAAATCCAAAAATACAATCTCCAAAAATAAAGTAAAATAAAAAGCTGCAATATCCTGATGTAATTACAAGCTCCATGTAATCTCCTATTCACCTACAACGTATCCTGTTAGGAAAAGAGCAAAGTACAACCCTGACAAGACAATATATAATGTAATCTGTACTACAGAATACAAGGTGAAACCAGAATACCAGAATACCAGAACAGGAAATGAAACTACGGTACCAGAGATAAAATGTAAAAACTGTAGGTAATGGACGACAATCAATATGCTAGACAATGAACACAGCTATCAATGTACAAGACAATGAATCACGACAATCAATATGCAAGTGTGACAATTTAAAATATTAAAACTAATGTGTGATCGGCTTAGGAACACAATCAATCAATGAGTCAATCAATTCTACAAGGTACGGCTTCATCGTACGTGAATTGTACGATTAGGCTATCCACAATTACCTATGTTAGGTGTGGTCACACAAAAGCTAATATTTCTCCAATCCCCGCAATAGACAATGACTCACAAGCAATGAACAATGGTACAAGATAATCGTGTGTATCTCGTGTCTGATATGAGAACATGGCACATGAATGTAAGACAGAAAACAAGGTACAAGTCGAGTCAGTGTACTTGCCTCGGTTTGGTTGCACGAGAGTAGTACTGCATGGTTGTAAATCACCTGGTAATATTTTGTACAAGTTATCAGGGTTTTGAAATAATGACAATAACTATCTAATATCTTTCTAACCAACATCTAACTATTTACTATGAAAATAGTTTAATAACCTTTAAAATAGTTTTAGTCACAAAATAATTTTATAAGAAATTATTAATTTATCAATTGGTAATAAAGGAAAACATTTAATAGTATTCAATATTAACTAATAGTAATTATATATACAATATATATACATTTAAAGATCTTAATTTATTTTTAGAAGCTTTTTATATTAACAAAGTAATATTAGTTACAGAAAATCCTTTCTGGAATAATTTGCAAAATAATAATAACCACTAATATGAATTTATATATTTATATGTTTACAAGATATTTATTTTATGCTAATAAACAAGGTAGAATTTACACATTTTTGGAAATATAATACATAATAATATGCATACAATATTATACATTATACTAAAAATGTTATACAAGATTTATTTAATATTTAGAATCACTAAATACTATACAAGTTAATATTTGACAACACAAAATTTAACATTAATTAAACTAAGCATCCAGCCCATCAAACATTAAAATTAATGCTACAAATCTATTAACCCATATATTAGGACCCAACCATTCGGCCCAGCCCAGCCCACTGCTTCTAAAATTTTAACAAATCTATTAAAACAAACAGGACCAGCCCAACAGGACTGGCCCAAAATCCCAACCTGTAACCCGACCCAACTTCTCAGCATACTATCTCTAATAATACTTAACATTTATTTTACTCATCTCTTAAAATTTCAGCCCAAAGTTTAGACCCAATCATGTGGCCCAAACCCGGCCCAATCCATCACAATATTAACCCTAATATTCTCTCTCCTCAACCGACCAAAAACCATTTCCTTCTTCCTTCGTCTTCCTCACTCAGACCCTTCTTCTTCTTCTCGCTGCTCTCAGCAAACGAGCAACCCCCACTTCGTATTCTCTCTCCTCCCACTCCTACACTCAGCCGACCAAGACTAGCTTCGTCTCCTCTCTCCATCGTCTTCTTTACTTCCTTCTACTCTCAAACCCTAACCCTAGATATTTTCCTCCATGGCCGAAACCCTAGCCCATGCTCCTCTCTCTTATTCTTCACAGCTCAAAACCTAACCCAGTCCAACTCCTCGCCTGAACCCTAGGAACACCCAACTATAAAACCCTAAGCTCAACTCTTTCTTTCCATCCCCTTCTTCTAACTCACCACAAAGCCCTAACCCTAGCTAAATCTCGCCATGGCTGCATCCCTCTTCCTGACTTCACCTTCCCCATAAAGAAACCCTAACCCTAAAGCAAGAAAAAAAGGGGAATCAAAAAAATCGAGAGGGGGCTCACCGGCCTGAAGGGGACGTCGATCCACGGTGTCGGCTAGTAGATCCAGCTGCGGCAGAGGCGAGTGATCGATAGTCGGCAGGCTCTGGAGCGATGCTGGTGTGTTGCGTCGGTGGCTAAGCAGATCCGGCCACTGGACGGCGGATCTGCAGTCGACGAGCAGACGGCGGCTCCGACGACTTTCCTGACTCGGCGGTGGTCGTACGGAAGTCGAAGGGTGGCCCGAACTGTGAGGCGGCCTCACGTGCTTCGAAGAGCAGCACGCTAAACGAGGGTCTATGCTTCGAGATGATGGCTCTGGCGGTGGCGCCAAACTCAAAGCATTGGTACTGCAGCCAAGGTCAGCTCAGCCAGATGGCGGTGGCGCGGTCTCAAAGATCAAGTACGGCAGTCGAGGCGGCTCTGGCTTCAAGACGGCGGTCAGATCTGGACTCCGAGGATGGTTGCGGTGGTGCTCTGCCGGAGAGAATACGGCGGTGCTCAGCGTAGCTCGTAGAGGTCCGGACGGGTACTCCGGCGAGACTACGACATCGGAGGACGGTGGCGCACGGCGGCAACGACGGCGATGCTTGGCTGGATCAGTCTCTGTCCAGAGAGGAGAGAGAGAGTGACGTGGCTGATGTGTGTCAGAATTATACATAGAAAAGTGTGTAATATAATATTATTTATAGTAAATTAATGAGTGGCAGTGATGTAATAAGGATCAGATATGGGGGTGTTCCCCAAGATAGGACAGTGGCAGAGTAGTAATAACAATTAGATCTAGGGGTAGAAAATAATTATTGGTAACAGAATTTTAAATTCAAATTTAAATAGATTTTTAAATTCAATTTTCAAATCAAAACAGTTTTTCAAACAGATTTTTCAAATAAAAAGTTTTCAACAGATTTTCAAATTTTCAAACAAATCAACAGTTATTCAAAACAGCTTCCAATAATTACAAAATTAGTTATTCTCCTTAACAACTAACCAATTATTCAAAGACCCGCTAAATAACAAATTACAGTTATTTAATTACTACCAACAAAAATAATACTAACAAGGAACAATTATCCCCTTAATATAATTAAATACAACTTAATTAATATTAATAACAATAACAATATTGTAATTCATTTAAAATACACAAATTAATATTATTTAGTATTTTGAATATTTAAGTTTTTAAAACACTAAGGAATTTAGATTAATAAACCAATATTAATCATTCCTCTTAGCAATTCAATACTAAAAGAACAATCTTTCTTTCCAAGGAAAATCCATAACAGCTTTTATCAAAGTAATTAATTAATATATAATCATTAATTAAAAGAAAATCAAAATAACATTCTCAATATTGGTAAATCATATAGAAATAATCTAATAAAGGTTTTCGTAAGAAAACAATAAATCAAAAAAAATTTAGAAAAATTCAAAATTCCACTAAATATGATTCAGGGAGTTACAATACCCTAGTAATATAGGATATTGGTTGCACCTTGGCAGCAATATGGGTAGACTGCGCCTTAATAACAACCTGAATAGACTGCGCATTGGCAGTAAAGAGAGTAGTGGACTGCGCGTGGGCACAGGAAGAATGGACTGCGCATGGACAGCGGAATGAATGGGTTGCACCATGGAAATATAAGCAGGATGTGCCTGAGCCACTGAGGTAGATTGTGCCTTGGTCGTTGAGCACTCAAGTTGCGCCTGGGCAACAACAACTGAAGGAGACTTAGGAGTCCACATAGTTCTGTTCTTGGCAATAGCCACCGTGTGCTTGTTGCTCTTGATGTTAATCATATCATCGTAGGCTGTCTGATTGACTTGAACAACCAGAGTCTTCTGCGTCTTGTCGACAGATGCAGTATCACATTGAGTTGTCACCTTTTCGTCGGAGGAGAAAGTCGTCCCCAGCAGAGTCGCCATTTTGTTTGCAAAGACAAAAAAGTTATTTTATTACAAACTTTTAAAAAGAGTACAAGAGTATAATTTGAATTCTGGGGAAGTACAACTGTAGAAATCTGATCACTTTACCCTTGGACTATGTGACCTTGAAGACTAGAGCCTTTGGAGAATACAGCAGCAATTTTGCAAGAGTTCGTGATCTCTCTGTGATGCTTTAACAATGATTGGAAACTCTATTTATAGAGTTCTGGAAATAACTATTTTAGCAGTTATTTGGATGTGGACGAGGCTGGATTGTGCCACATTGGGTTACGCCAACCTCATGTTGTGCCAATTTTTATTCAGGTAAACAATCGTGTACTAACTGTATTTAGACGCATGGCATCATGTGATTGAGATGCGCGTGGTCGTGTACAGGATAGTAGACACGTCTTGAGAGATTAGTGGCATGTGCGCCACGTTATCCTGCTTTGGAAATAAAAATTATCTCAATTTTATCAGGTTACACGAGCTTCAGTCAACAAGTTGAATTGCGCCTGATTAGACTGCGCCTAGACATGTGGCAGCTTTTAAGAAGAAGTCATTCAGATTGCGCCTAGGCGCAACTTATAAGATGTACAGGACATCTGTCAGTCCAATCTTCTCGAGCGGCACAATTCGAGGGATTCGAAGAGATTTTCTTCGTTCACTGTGCTGTCAGTTATCAGTGCTGTCAGGTAATAATGACCATTAAATGTTAGACGCCATGTAGATTTTGGCATAATATGATTGGGCACAGTCTGATGTGTGGCACAACCTGACCAGTAGTGCAGTTTAATTTTTGAGCTTCATATTAGTGGCACAGCTTGATCTTTGGGGCACAACTTGATTGCTGAGTAGTAGATACATGGTGCAACTTGATTTTTAGGCTCTACAACCACCTCCTTATGAATTATACAAGAATAATAGCCGTCCTACACTTGGCCAGTGTGTGATGTGCTGGATTACCCCTAGCCGTTTATATGTCGAGCTCAGTATTTATAACACACTGTGAGTATTGTCTAGAATCTTTACTAGAATTATCACAACAACCATTACAAGAATCACCCTACTTGGATCATTGAATGGAATCACACTTGACATATATTGTACCACTGGACTCATATCATATTATTCTAGTTCAGCTAGCTTTTATTTACAGTCTTCATTGACATGATATTCTGTTTCACAGCTTTTCCTTTTTTTTGTTCTTTAACTATAGTTTTACATCTTAAACTGTCTCGAATTCCCATGCTTCATTAATATAATTGTCTATAATTGTTTTATAGTTTTCATCATTTACTTGGATTTACTTGATGAGATGTATTCGTTCCTTTCCTTACTGGACCTGTTAAAATATTACAGATGTTAGCCCTGAGGATGCATGTCCTACTCACTATGGATCTAGAGAAGGATTAGCTACCTTTGGCCCCGACCCTCAGGAGTGATCGGGAGACTAGTTTAGTAGACTGTTTTAGATTTCTTTACTGGAACTTAAATTGTAATAATTTGAGAGTTGTCTTATTTTGAGTTGTTTGAGATACTATCATTTAGTAGTCTTTATTGTTTTCTTTTAGTTTTAGAATTCTGTGATATCCTATCGTGATTGGACTGTGATTGAGTTATATTATTTCTGTACTTATCCTCCGTTCGGAGTTGGGATTTAAGACAAGTACATTATATAATTGCGTGAGTTGGTTTAGATAATAACCTAGAATAGCGTTCTACCGCCGATTCTGCGGCATAGGCTGGGCGTTGTTATGCACTTGTACCCTTACACTGGGTGCGGTTCGTGACACGTTTTTAGTGGTGGCCCATGCAGGTCGAGATTCGCATTATTACGATATCGTGGTAGTATGGCGACTTAGTTGTACTACTACAAGCCTGCGATAGGAACTAAGAAATAGGCATTATCGGATAGGTACTCAATCACAGTTAGAAAAAAATTCTGATCTAATTCGTGCCATCTACACATTCTTGCTGATAATTACCTTCTTTTGAAATAACTGTCTTCCTTTGATTATATCGCTTCCTTCTCAGTAATTGATTCTTTGTTTGATCTGTCTTCGGGATGGTGGAGAAACGATCGCAACGCTCTGGCCTAAGGGATACCACTGAGAGGTCTGCTACTTCTCGTTTAACTCAGCAGGACCCTGGGACCGCAGCACCTCTTGTTCCAGCTTAGGTGGGAGTGTCTGCAGCTTTTGGGGGTGCTCCTCCATCAGTTTCGAGGACTACCCCAGGAGTTCAGGGGATGCTTTCACCACCGCCTCAGGGGACAGTTGATATGGTACAGTTTTTTACCTTCATGTAGCATATGATGGAGGCTCAGCGACGCCAGGCGGAGGATATGAGGCAGGGCCTTAACAATGCCCATCAGCTAGCCATGGTAGCAGTGGAGAAGGTGACTGCCCAGCCGCAGGGACGGCAGATTCAGCCATACCAGTCGAAGATACCGAGCATTCAGGAATTCTAGAAGATGCGTCCATGAGACTTCAAGGGTACGGAGGTTATCCTTTATGCAAACGACTGGATCGAGCACATAGAGGAGATCTTTCACCTTGCAAAGATACCAGCCCGACTCCAGATAGAGGCAGCGGGCAGCCAGATATAGGACCTTGCCCGTATATGGTACCAGACCGACCCCAGGGTTGGTATATAGTGTCACGACCCGCACCCTATAGTAAGGGCACGAAAAGTGGGTACGTCCAGCCTACGCAGCAGTGACGGCGGTAGAACGCTGTCCTAGGTCATAACATCTAACAATATAATGCTAAGCAGTTTATACTCCCCGAATGGGGGTGACATAGCAGAATGTAAACTCAATCACATCTAAGGTAGAGCATGATAAAAGATAGATAAAACATGAAATCTAAAAAAGATACAACAGATAGCAGCGGGCAGCCAAATATAGGACCTTGCCCGTATATGGTACGAGATCCACCCCAGGGTTGGTACAGAGGGACAAACTTAGGAGTCTTTTAAGAATTTTTTTAAGGAGAAGTTCTTCTCCGATACTGCACTTGGCGCTTTAGAGACGCAGTTCGAGAACCTGGTTCAGGGGAACCTGACTGTAGAAGAGTACGCTGGAGAGTTCTGTCTCCTGGGCAGATTTATGGAGGGCCTTAGCGAGACAGCAAAGGCTAGGATGTTCAGGAAGGACTTGGTTAAGGAAGTCAAGTCCTTGACCAAGAGCAACAAAAATGCTACTTTTGAGGAGATTCTATTAGGAGCTATAGCAGGAGAGGATGACTTGGAGCTCAAGTCCAATAGGAGTCGAGATGATTCAGGAGGGGCCAGTGGGAATGAAAAGCGTCCCTGTGCGCAGAAGATAGTGCACCAGCCTCAGCAGATGCAGGCACTAACTCGAGTTCAGTAAGGACAACATCATCCTCAAAGTCAGGATCAGAGGATGCAGAGTTGTACCTACCGCAAGAAGCCGGGACACATTTGGGAGTCTTGTAGGAGGAGGTTGAAAGTTTTCCTATTTTATGGATCCGACACTCACCAGATAAAGGATTGTCCCTCGGCACCCCCACTTAGTGGAGCACAGGGTCAGAGAGAGGGAGCTAGGCCACCTGTAGCACAACACCATACCCAACACCAGAGGGGAGGAGTTTTTGCACTGAGGGTCGAGGAGACCGATGCTGCAGTTGATGGGTTAGCAGGTCTGCCTTTTCTATCCTTTTTCTCCCTTTTTGTTGTATGATTTCATTAGTACCTGTCAGGATAATCTTGTAATATGCTAGATAGTATAGTAACCCTGTTCGAGATAGTAAATTACGACCAGTAGGACCGTGTTTTGCATGTTTTAGATATAAATTTCTTGACCTTGATTGTCGGAGGTTTAACCTAGAAGAAGTGCAACCATCTTAAATTTCGAGGACAAAATTTTTCTAAAAGGGGTAGATTTTTAACCACCATATTTTTAATTTAGGGTTATTTTAGTCATTATGTATTTATTTGAATTTTCTTATTAATTTATTAATTAATGTGATGCTTTGTAGCTTGATTGGTGTTTTGAGTAGCATCAGGTGGTTTGACCTTAGTCACTCTTCATTAAGAGCCTAATATGATAATTAGAATTATTTGTTGACCCATAGAATTAATTTCAAAATTAATTTTATTTTTGGCAATGAATTAATGATTTAAAATTATTTTTACATAAGCCTTTTTAACCCTTTTTGACATGGACTTTTTAGCAACTCATGGAGTGCTTGGCCTATGTGCAAACCCTAACCCTAAACCCCCCTAGCTTGGCTGGCCACAAGCAGTGCCCCCCCCCCCCCCCCCCCGCCGCTCATTTGTAGAAGAAACATTAGACTCCAAGATCTAGAGCTAACCCTAATTTTCCTTTCTCCAAAAACCCTAGTTTGCTCATCCAGAGTCCGTTTCACCTCAAACGAATTCCGTTGCGCTCGTTGGGAAGAGGATAATTTGTTGGAGTACTGCTAGCAAGGAGGAGGAGTCATTTTCTCGGAAGAAATCGGCCGACAAAGCGCTCGAGGAATTCCTTTTATTGAGATTCCGACTCTCAATAGGTAAATTCCGATCTACCTTTGTTTCTCCTAAATTTTCTTCATTATTGCATCCATATACGCACCCTTGATCTGTGTATGAAGTTTGGCCCGATTTTGGTTTCGTTTGATAGCGGTATCGGACACGTATCGGTCTCACGTTGCACATGTTCGGCAAAATGCCACTTAGAACTGAAAAAAGTTAATTTTTGATTATGTTTTAACAAAATCCTTCCTTATATGATTTTTAACAACTTTCGTGAAGACGGATTGGAAATTGACACAATTTTGACATCCGAACGGACACAGACACGCGTGCACAAGATCCCGTGCACGCCCTGCTGTCTGTGCGTCATAACTCGACGCACAGAGCTCCATCTCGTGTGAAATTTTATGAGCACGTGGGGGAAACCTCTGTCTCCCATGCCCGTAAAATTTTACAATGTTTCTTCGAGCGAGCGCGAAGAAATCTTGCGTGCACTAGTCGGCTGAACTGTGCATTCAGGCTGAAATTTGCCGCTGACATGGCCTTCATACGCGGACACGACGCGTCGAGGGCCCATTCCATAAGAATGAACACGTAGCCCTATACCTAGACTACCCAGGGACCCGATCTCGAGTCACAACGTGCCTCGAAATGTGAGCTACGAGGCCCGACACGCGCCCACGGGCACACATGTACGCACGCACGTGCAGGCCGAGCGGTTGTTCGCGGGTCGCTGCGTCGCGTAGGTGCAATGTGGTGTCATGTCAGCATATCTTATCCCTACCCCGGGACCCTACCTAGCTGTTTTCATGAGCACGAGGCTTCTCGTTGCGTGTGCGGCGCTCAATCGAGCGGTATACGCGCTCTTGACACGCGAATTCGGTTTTCTGATACAAAATCTCTGGACACGACACGGACACGGTTTCGACTCCGGGAGTGTCCGACCACGTCACGTATGTCGAGCCTAACATGCTTGTCGAGTTTTGTTATTTATTGTTGATTATTTTGTGATTTCGGTCGTTTTGTCGAAATTAGGTTTTTCGGGTTCAATATTTTGAGTAGAAATGTGATATTTTGATTCTTCGACTTTTAATCGATATTTTCTGACTTGTTAACTTATATATGATATTTTGGACTTACGGGAAGTGATTCGCGAGATTATTATTTATTTGTTTGCCTTTTTCAAGTATATTTGGGTTTTTTCTATATGTATACATATATATGCATGAGTAGTATACATTTATTTCATTGTATATATATATATATATGTAATGTGCTATTTTGAGAGTGAGTTTTGATTTTCCAGGTTTAAGTCTTTCTCGGATTTGTGTAATCGATTCATTTCTTACACAAGTGCATCTATATATATATATATATATATATATATATATATATATATATATATATATATATATATATATATTTTGCATCTATATATATATATTATATATATATATATATATATATATATATATATATATATATATATATATATATATATATATATATATATATATACACAAAAAATATATATATATATATACAAAATATATATATATATATATATATATATATATATATATATATATATATATATATATATATACAAAATATATATATATATATATTTTTTATATATATATATATATATATATATATATATATATATATATTTTGTATATATATATATATATATATATATATATATATATATATATATATATATATATATATATATGTATATATAAATATATATATATATATATATATATATATATATATATATATATATATATATATATATATACAAAATATATATATATATATATATATATATATATATATATATATATATATATATAACGAAACAACATTTTATAGAAATTATAAAGGGGGCTCTAGAAGAGCAATACAGACAGGGGCGGGCCCGAAGACAAAAGGGCCCTAATGAACAAGGTAATAAACTCCTAACAAGGTGAATTCAGAAATTCAAAAATTCGAAATATCGCAAAACAACAAAATTTCAAAGATTTCGAAATTTCGAACACCAAATTTTCAAACGTAGTGGGACCGTTGACCACACCAACGGGAGGCCCTAGGGGGGTGGTGCGGGAACGCAGCCCGAAGAGTAGGGCGCGTATCACGATGGAAGAAAAGACATCTATATATATATATATATATATATATATATATATATATATATATATATATATCATCTGCCTTTTCTTTTTTTTCTTCTCTCTCTTTTTTTTTAAAAAAAAGAAAACTAAACGACGCTGACGCGTCCCCCTGCGCTCGAGAACCGAGGGGCTCGAGGTCGCGTAGCCCGAGCGGGGGCTCTGTCCGAGGCATGCACGAGGAATGAGGACAGGCCTGCACGCAGCCCGGAGCGACACCGTCGGGAAGGGAGAGCCGGGCGCGGTGGCTCCGGCGAGGGGCCGAGCGGCGGATCTCGGAGGAGGGGGAGACGGAGACCTAAGGAGGAGACGGGTGGTGGAGGAGAGGGGCGTCGGCGGCGGAGACCACGCGAGGAGAGGGCGGGAGAACGGTCTACGGGGAAGGGGGAGGAGACCTCGGCCAGCTGCATCCTCTCGCGCTGCACGCAGCCCAAGGGGCGGATCGGCGCCGGTGGAGAGGGGGAAACTCAGGGGACGGGGAAGAGGGGCCAGGGGAGGTGGGGAACGGAGGTCCGGCGAAGGGGAGGGCGAGGGACCTCCTGGGGGAGGGAGATGGGGTCGGCCTCCGGGCGGAGAGGGCGGCCAAGAAGGCCCGCGCGAAGGGGCGGCGGCTAACAGACGGAGGGGGGAAGGCCCTCCGGCCGGAGACGAAGGGTGCGTCGGAGGGGGGTTGTCACTCCCCGTTCCCAGTATACGTATTTTTAATACATGTACTGCTTTAATATATTTATTTAAATATTTATCATGTATTGTTTTGTATTTAAATCTCTTTAAATTCATGTTAATTAAATTCCTGCAATTAATTTTCTGTATTTTACTTCCTGCTTTTATTCTCTGCTTTAGCTTACTTTAGGTTTGGCCTAGGTTGGTTTATTTTTGGGTTATGGTGGTTCATCATGAACCGAACCCACCTACCACCACCCCTTCCATTTAAAGCCCACTCTTTTCTCTCTCTCCATTACTCTCCTTCACCATTACTCTTCTTTCTCATTACTCTCTCCACCTACCAAATCCATAGGCAAGTACATCTTGCTTCTTCATGAGGACCCATTTTTATGGTTCCATTCTCTTTCTCTTGTGATTCTAAGAGAGTTTAGAACTTGGCATTTTTCGTTTTGAAGTTTTATTTTTAGTATATATAGAAATTAGTTATTTTCGAATTTTGGTGGTTTTGATCTATCAAACTTCTTTGTTTTCAAGTTTTGATGGTTCCATGTTGTAGAGAATTTTATTCTACCCAATTTTGACCTTTGCAAAGTTGGATTTGGACTTATTTTGACCAAGTTATGAAGTTTGAAGCTTTGGGTTCAAACCATGGAGTTCTTGCTGATTGGAGAAGACAGTGAGCAGTGTACGCGAGCTTTTTAGCTTGCGCCACTGAGCTGCGCACGCTCTTTAGTACAGTGTGGTCTGACTTGCATACGCTGCCTTTTGGAGGCGTATGACTTGCATACGCTGTCTTGATGAGGAGTCGTATGGAGTACATATGCTGCCTTGATGAGGAGTCGTATGGAGTACATACGCTGCCTTGATGAGGAGTCGTATGGAGTACATACGCTGCCTTGATGAGGAGTCGTATGGAGTCCATACGCTAGCTTGACTTGAGCGTAGCTTGACTTGAGCGTAGCCTGACCTGAGCGTACGCTGACTTGAGCGTAGCTTGACTTGAGCGTAGCCTGACCTGAGCGTACGCTGACTTGAGCGTGGCTTGACTTGAGCGTAGCCTGACCTGAGCGTACTCTGACTTGAGCGTAGCTTGACTTGAGCGTAGCCTGACTTGAGCGTACGCTGACTTGAGCGTAGCCTGACTTGAGCGTAGGCTGACTTGAGCGTAGGCTGACATGAGCGTAGCCTGCTTACCCTGGATCTTCTATAGCCTGTGTATATTGATATTTTATTAGATATTTAACGTCCATTTTATATCCTTACGCCTTTTGGCATAAACTTGATATAATCATGATATGTTAATATTTCTGTTAAATATAGATTGTTACGTGAGATGTACCATATGTCGTGAATTGAGTTATAGATACCCCGATTGACTGAAATTAAACCTTGAGAGTTGTAGACTCGACCCCACTGAATACTAGTTGACCTTCATGCCTTGTCACCATTAATAAGGATTGTGACCTTGACTAATAATTGATCATGCGTTCCTAGTTGGAACTAAGAGACTGGCTAGTCGTCTTATTAAATTGAATGAGTGAGACACATTCATATTAATTATGAACTATTGAAATCGACTGACTAATCCCGAATAATGGCATACAGGCACATGCAGGCTTCAATTCATTTATTATTTATTTATCTTACCAAAGAAGCATGTGTACTTTATGGTCAAGGCATGATTACTCCGTGGTTAGTTTTGATTGTTGTATTACGCTATGTAAGACCTACAACCTGACCGCACTGGTATCATTATAGAGTTGTGCATATCGTATCCCGTACAAAAGTACTCATTCTGAATGACCATGATCCACGGCATGGTACTTCACTCAACGTAGAGACTATTAAGTTAAATAAAATAATGATGGCATGGAGAGAATGGATTCCCGAGTTCTTACATGGCAGCCCTCTTGGGACTAGTAGTGCCCGACAGGCCGGTTGGTCCCCACAGATACTGCAAATCTGCCACACGGGCAGGAAGCGGTATCTGGTTATATTATCTATTGAATATTGTATATTAATGACGGGCATTCCGCTGGGACTCGTCTAATTCATGAATGGCACAATTGATTGACTGGGTAAACTAGCCTTGCTTGCGCATAGTAAGAACTGAGAAATCCTTTATTGCATAATTCCAAGATAACTTGGGACTCACAATAGTAAACCGTAGTAGTTGCCTGGCCGTTTAAATCGATTTGTTTGTGTACTATACCTACTCTGTTACTTAATTGAGATGATCAGAATGTCAGGACATGACGGGCTAACTTCTGTCCTTGTTTGGTTGGGAGGTTGGTTCGAAGTGTCGTGATGTTGTGTGAGTCCTAGTATATAGCAGAGATCTATTATCATATTCTCTTATTACTGGCTTCATTCCTCATATCGTGCTCCCTTGCGGTACTTGCTATTAGAGGTCTAACCTCTCTGGTTTTGCATGGCCAGATTTAGAGCCGGTCCCCGAGGATCCAGCTTACTTCTACCTCCAAGATGGTCAACACTAGAGGGATGATCGCAGGAGGACTCGAGTGGGTTTCTTACTTCCCCGCTTGTTTGTTATCTACTTTATACTTTACCGTTTGGCACCGACATGTTAGTCGGATTATCTTGTACCTACTTTTGCATAATTGTAACTAAGTCAGGCTGCAACTGCTAACAATTGTGTATACTTACTACATCATCTGGTAGTATTTTGTAAAGCCAGATATCAAGAACATTTTGACTGAGCGTTTGGAACGCCTTACTGCTTTATCTCATATGTTCTCTATTTCTGTTTCTTGTTTGAATGATTGAGACAATAGAAGTAAAGTGACCATAGGGAGACTTTCATGTAGTATGTACCCCTTCATCTTGTAGACAGCATTGATCGTATTATACGGTATTCATCTACCCGTAATACGTAGCTGGCTGAGTTATTCCCCCGTTCTCCAGTATTCTGGTTCAGGGGCGTGACAAGGTTTTAGTGGTGGCCCATGCAGGTCTGATTTCAGACTTATGGGGTGTTTAATAGGATGTCTCAATCATACATGTTTTCCCTTGATCTCATGATTCGTTACTCTCAACTCTAGCTTGACATTCCAGTATCCTTTGACTTCATTGATCCTTCATGTCCGGTCGTTTGATTGTTCTCTTGTCCCTTTTCTTAGGGGCACCTCGTCCGTACCTGTCAGAGCTGGACAGCAACAACATGGACAGCAACATGGACAACCTGACCATGTTGGTCAGCAATAAGAGCCGGTACTAACTCAGGAGGCTACCCAGAAAGAAGTGATAGTGGAAGCAGCAGCTGGACCGCAGTATCCGGATGTTCCACCACCACCAACAGTTCTACCAACCCCTGTAGAAGTGGACACACCAGCTCTTCTGAAAATCATGAGAGGGATGATGGCTGCTCAGCAACACCAGATGTTAGCCCAACAGTACATGCACGCTCAGTTGCAAGAGCAGAACGTACTACTCAACCAAGGGTTGCAGACAGCTTTGGAAAGAGGGGCAAGACCGAATTCTGGAGCATCAACCAGATTTTACAAGTTCAACCCTCGCCGTTTTGATGGAACGGAGGATGCCATCTCAGCAGATGCATGGCTTAAGGATATTGAGGCTATTTTGACGGCGGCTAAGGTATCGGCAGAAGAACGTGTGGATCAGGTGAAGTTGTTACTTCAGGATCTCGCACGTGATTGGTGGGAATCAGAGGAAGTAGGTATCAGACGTCCCGTTGCTTGGGACGATTTCACAGCAAGATTCAAGACGAAGTACTATGGAGTTGTGGCGCAGTTTGAGCTACAACAGAAATTTATCAACCTCAAACAGGCCGGCAAGACGGTAGATGCTTATGCAGCAGAGTTTTACAGATTGAGTAGGTTTGCCCCAGAGATGGTAGCGACGGAACGCCAAAGGACGATAAGGTTCCAGCAAGGGTTTCATCTTGAGCTCTTGCAATTGATAGAGGGGCATAATTACCAGACTTTTGATGAGATATTGACGGCAACCCGAAGGCATGAGATCACCATTCAGAGGATCACAGTTAGGACTGGAGGTCAAAAGAGATCTCACAGTCAGATTGAAGGAGGAGGGGAAGCAGCGCCCCGAACAACATCACCATCCCTTGGCATTCGCATTTACGATGTGGCAATACGAGGGCCAGCACCACCACCCAGGCAGCAGCAGCAACAGAAGAAGAACCAGCAACCCCCAGCGGGCTGTACTTATTGTGGGAAGATGGGGGCACACTAGAGATGTGTGTCGAGCATTAAACGGACTGTGTTTGATATATGGAAATCTAGATCATCGGGTTATCACATGTCCCATGAATTCGAGGTCAGGAGGACCAGGGCAATAGTTTTCTGCTCTGCCAGCACCAGGGGCAGGGCAGTATCGAGGACCAGCAGTGGCAGTGAGACCATTGGCCTAGCGTCCGTTAATGCCACAGGCTCAGATGTTTCGGCAGCAGGGACCGCCGATACAGCAACACCAGCATAGACCACCCCAGCATTATCAAGGAAGGGGCCAGCAGCAGCACCAGGCTAGGCCGCAACATGGGAACCAGCAAGGAGGTCGAGGGCAGGCATTCACACTGTCCTTGGAGGAGGCATTAGCATCGGGAGATGTTGTGGCAGGTAACATTCTCGTCGCCTCATATCCGCAGTAGCATTGTTTGATTCGGGAGCATCACACTCATTTATATCTGCACAATTTGCGATACAGCTAGGAATGGAGTTCGAGGCATTGCCAAGGAGGTTGAATATACTCACTGGCAATAGGCTCGTAGGAGTTAGTAGAGTTATTATAGCGTGTAGTGTTGTAGTTTGCGGGCATTCCTTTCCCACCCGGTTGATAGAATTTTTTGTTGGAAATTTTGACGTTATCTTAGGCATGGACTGGCTGAAAGACAGTCATACGACAATAGATTGTCGTAGTGGAAGTGTTTCTTTTGATATTCCAAGCATGAAGAGATTTACCTTAGTCAGGTCAGAGGCAACTCAGCAAGAGCAGGGAGTAGTAACAGCAATGGAAGAAGTTCAAGTTCCGAAGGTAGTTGAAGAATTTCTAGACGTGTTTCCCGAAGAACTTCCAGGTCTACCACCGGTTAGAGATATTGAGTTCAGCATAGAATTGGCACCTGGAACTAAACCAATATCAGATCGGGTTTACAGAATGGCGGATTGGGAGCAGGCCAAGGTGTATCAGCACATAGAGGAATTGAAGGAGAAGAAGTTTATCCAAGCTAGCATATCACCATGGGCAGCACCAGTGGTACTTGTGGGAAAGAAGGATGGGTCATCCAGATTGTGTATCGATTACAGGAAGCTTAACGCGGCGACAGTAAAGAACAAGTACCCACTACCAAGGATCGACGACTTGTTTGATCAGTTGAGCAGAGCTAGAGTTTTCTCCAAGATAGATCTTCGTTCAGGGTACCATCAAGTGAGGGTTCGAAAGGAAGACATTCCCAAGACCGCATTCAGTCGAAGTATGGACATTATGAATTCTTATTAATGCCATTTGGTTTGACCAATGCTCCAGCTATATTCATGGATTTGATGAACCGTATCTTTATGCCATATTTAGATCAGTTTGTCGTGGTGTTTCTCGACGACATTCTCGTATATTCTGCTAGTGAAGAGGAGCATGAAGACCACCTCAGGAAAGTGTTGCAGGTTCTGAGAGAGAACCAGTTGTATGCCAAGCTCAACAAGTGTGAGTTTTGGTCGGATCATATTTTATTTCTGGGTCACATCATATCAGGAGCTGGAGTAGCAGTGGATCCCAAGAAGATAGAAGCAGTAGAGAGTTGGCCAGTACCCAAGACCGTAGCAGATGTACGGAGTTTCTTGGGATTGGCAGGATATTACAGAAGGTTTGTATCAGACTTTACGAGGCTTTCAGCACCTATGACCCGCTTGACACGGAAAGATGTACCATTCGTCTGGTCGGCAGAATGCCAGGCATCATTTGAGGATCTGAAGCAGAAGTTGATATCAGCACCTATCCTTACATTGCCAGCTGGGCCCGGAGGTTTTACGGTATATTGTGATGCGTCAGGTAAAGGACTTGGATGTGTCCTTATGCAACATGGGAAGGTGATAGCGTATGCATCTAGGCAACTTCGAGACCACGAGAAAAATTATCCAACTCATGATTTGGATTTGGCGGCAGTAGTATTTGCTTTGAAGTTATGGAGGCATTACTTATATGGTGACCGAGTGGACATGTACACAGACCACAAAAGTCTGAAGTACATCTTTACTCAGAAGGAGCTGAACATGAGGCAGAGAAGATGGTTAGAGATGCTCAAGGATTATGACGTGGAGCTTCAGTATCATCCAGGCAAGGCTAATGTGGTAGCAGACGCTCTCAGCAGAAGAGGCGGCGCATTTATGTTGACAACGCAGAAGCACATCTTAGAAGACCTTCAGGAGATGGGCATCGAAGTTATACTTCCTAACGATATAGGAATTCTGGCAAGTCTACAAGTTCAATCCTACTTGGTAGGCAGGATCAAGGCAGCCCAGGCACAAGACCCAAGGATTCAGAAGCTTAGGAAAGAATGTGAGTCAGGACTCAGAAAAGAGATGCAAATCCACGAAGATGGTACGCTTAGGTTTGGATCACGTCTATGTGTACCTAGTGGAGATATCAGACAGAAAGTTATGACAGAAGCTCATAGTTCTCAGCATTCTATACATCCTGGAGGGACCAAGATGTACCAAGATATCAAGCAGCATTTCTGGTGGAACGGGATGAAGAGCGAGATAGCTAGGTTTGTTTCTCGTTGCTTGATATGTCAGCAAGTAAAGACAGAACAGCAGAGGCCAGCTGGATTATTGCAACCGCTTCCTATTCTGGAATAGAAGTGAGAGCATATTACAATGGACTTTGTGACCGGTTTACCGAGATCACCAAGTGGTAAAGATGCTATTTGGGTGATAGTGGACCGGCTAACAAAGGTAGTACACTTTCTTCCTTTCAGAGTAGGGCAATCTACAGAAAAGTTGGCAGAGTTGTACATGCAGCAGATAGTCAGGCAGCATGGAGTCCCTGTCAGTATTGTGTCAGACAGAGACACCCGTTTCACGTCACATTTCTGGAAGAGCTTACATCATAGTCTGGGTACCAAGTTAAAATTTAGTACGGCTTACCATCCACAGACGGACGGCCAATCGGAAAGGACAATTCAGACTTTAGAAGATATGTTGCGATCTTGCACCCTAGATTTTGGAGGATCTTGGGAAAGCCACCTGCACTTAGTTGAGTTTTCATATAACAACAGTTATCAAGCCAGTATCCATATGGCGCCATTTGAGGCACTATATGGTAAGAATTGTAGGTCGCCACTAGCTTGGGATGATATCGGGGACAGAAAGATGTTAGGCCCGGAAATGATTGTTCAGACAGTTGAAGTGATTAAGGAAATTAGGGAGCGACTTCGAGTTGTGCAGGATCGACATCGTTATTGGACGGACCAGCATCGTAGGCCACTAGAGTTTTTTGTTGGAGACCACGTATTCTTACGGATCTCACCTACCCGTGGGGTCATTAGATTTGGCGTTCGTGGGAAGTTGAGTCCGTGATACGTAGGACCATTCGTTATCCTTGATAGGGTGGGCGATGTTGCTTATCGTTTATCCCTTCCACCTTCGTTACGAGAGGTGCATGACGTATTTCATGTATCTCAGTTGCGAAGGTATGTATCGGACCCAAGCCATATCCTTGATCATTCTGAGTTGGTTGTTGGTACCAACTTGTCTTACGAGGAGCAGCCTGTGTCCATCTTGGACCGAAGAGAGAAGATACTCAAGAACCGAACAATTAACCTTGTCCGGGTTGCTTGGGGTCATCACTCTTTAGGAGAGTCAACGTGGGAACGTGAGGATGATATCCGATCACGATATCCGCACCTGTTTGACTCACAAGGTATATTTCTTTCTATATACCTTGATCGTATTTAGCTTCTTATGCTTGTCACCCCATGGATAGAATTACTTGATATTGTAGGTTGTTAATGTAGATATGTTATCTGCTAGTGGACATTGTAAAATGATTGCTTGCTTAAATTGCTTGTACTAGTTGGCCTTGATATTCCTATCCTGCTTAGATTTAGAATTTCGAGGACGAAATTTTTCTAAGGAGGGTAGAGATGTCACTCCCCGTTCCCAGTATACGTATTTTTAATACATGTACTGCTTCAATATATTATTTAAATATTTATCATGTATTATTTTGTATTTAATCTCTTTAAATTCATGTTAATTAAATTCCTGTAATTAATTTTCTGTATTTTACTTCCTGCTTTTATTCTCTTCTTTAGCTTACTTTAGGTTTGGCCTAGGTTGGTTTATTTTCGGGTTATGGTGGTTCATCATGAACCGAACCCACCTACCACCACCCCTTCCATTGAAAGCCCACACCTTTCTCTCTCTCCATTACTCTCCTTCACTATTACTCTTCTTTCTCATTACTCCCTCCACCTACCAAACCCATAGGCAAGTACATCTTGCTTCTTCATGAGGACCCATTTTTATGGTTCCATTCTTTTTTCCTTGTTATTCTAAGAGAGTTTAGAACTTGGCATTTTTCGTTTTGAAGTTTTATTTTTAGTAGATCTAGAAATTAGTTATTTTCGAATTTTGGTGGTTTTGATCTATCAAACTTCTTTGTTTTCAAGTTTTGATGGTTCCATGTTGTAGAGAATTTTATTCTATCCAATTTTTACCTGTACAAAGTTGGATTTGGACTTATTTTGACCAAGTTATGAACTTTGAAGCTTTGGGTTCAAACCATGGAGTTCTTGCTGATTGGAGAAGACAGTGAGCAGTGTACGCGAGCTTTTTAACTTGCGCCACTGAGCTGTGCGCGCTCTTTAGCGCAGCACAATCTGACTTGCATATACTACTTTTTGGAGGCGTATGACTTGCATACGCTGCCTTGATGAGGAGTCGCATGGAGTACATACGCTGCCTTGATGAGGAGTCGTATGGAGTACATACGCTACCTTGATAAGGAGTCGTATGGAGTACATACGCTGCCTTGATGAGGAGTCGTATGGAGTCCATACGCTAGCTTGACTTGAGCGTAGCTTGACTTGAGCGTAGCCTGACCTGAGCGTACGCTGACTTGAGCGTAGCTTGACTTGAGCGTAGCCTGACCTGAGCGTATGCTGACTTGAGCGTAGCTTGACTTGAGCGTAGCCTGACCTGAGCGTACGCTGACTTGAGCATAGCTTGACTTGAGCGTAGCCTGACCTGAGCGTACGCTGACTTGAGCGTAGCCTGACCTGAGCGTACGCTGACTTGAGCGTAGCCTGACTTGAGCGTAGGCTGACTTGAGCGTAGGCTGACATGAGCGTAGCCTGCTTACCCTGGATCTTCTATAGCCTGTGTTTATTGATATTTTATTAG
>JANAVB010040216.1:14103900-14128900 GCA_029216955.1 Iris pallida | reverse complement strand
GTATCCACACCAGCCTCCTCCTCGTCCTCTGTAATATTTTCAACAGGTCCAGTCAGGATAGGAGCGAGCACAATACATCTCAACAGATCATGGCAGGTTAGAAAAATATGATCATGCAGTAAATTAAGATACAGGATCTGAAAGAAATACAGTATGTAAATAGAGAGAGAACTGTAATAGAAATATCTACTATAAGTAGAGAACTAACAGTGACTAATGAATCAGAGTACAAGCTAGACATGTGAACAGGTAGAGGTGATTCAGGAGAGGTGGTTCAAGATTATATTATTTGGAATTATTCACATGCTATTTCTACTCCCCCGTACCCCCAATCAATACACAAGGATCCAACCAGGTTATGTTATGATTCCATACAAAGGCCCACAAGGGGTGATACATGGAATGCCCATAAATGGGTGATTCTGGGAAGACTCTGTGACCATGAGAGTACTTGTCACAAGTGATCGAAGAACCGTGAAGCATAGTGATACACCATGTAAGTGAAACGCACAGAACATGTAGTATACGATGCTCCCTGAGGGGATAACATCTCAAGAAAGGATCCATATAGTACTAATCCGTGTTACCAACGTGCCAGCATCAAGTATAGTAATCTAAAGCATGAAAATAATTCTAACTGGATATGAAATGATCAGAGAATGTACTCGCCTGGTATCTGAGTGTCCAACTGAAAAGTACTGTCCGAGGAGTGGTGTCTGGCTCCTATTAGAACAGCACAAGTCACAACAAGTCCAAAATGATAAAAAGAAGCTCTACCATGCATTCTACATGAATCTAGGTCAAACTAGGCCAAAGTCAACTCTTGGTCAACTCTGGTCAACCCTAGAAGTCAAACTAGGTCAACTATGGTCAAACTAGGTCAAACAAGTCTAGACTAGGTCAAACTAGTCTATACTAGTCCACATTAGTCTAAGCAAGCCAAACTCAAACCACCACACTACAATACCTTGGGCCACATTAGCTACTATCTACATCACACATTATCCAAACATCCATTACACCTATGCAGATATATACACTATATAATATATACCTTATATATTAAAGAGATAGGAGGGTGTGGAAAAGGTGTATGATACAAGTGAGAGTGCAAAGTGTCAAGTGGAAAGAGTGTCAGGTGACTAGGCTAAGTACTATATATACATATAGATATACATCACACATAGTACATATGTATACACATTATACATATAACATTACACACACATACATATATAGATATTCATATTTAGCATATACATATACATGTACATAAGAGGGAGAAAAGGCCTGTGTGTGTAGGCATGAGAGTACAATGTGTGTGAGGGTTAGAGTGATAGGGTGAGTGGTGTATGTGAATCAGGGACTTGTGTGTGTGTGTGTGTTAAGAGTGGAGTGGTGTGTGATGTGTGCACATGAAGGCAAAGTGTGCGTTAGCAGTGGTGTGGGCCTATGGAACCTGTGTGTATGAGTGTGTCACTGAAACATGGGGAAATCAGTGAGTGACATAGGTGTGCAGCTGTGTGAAACCTGGAAGGTAGTGGCAGCAGTTATATAGTATAGAATTGAGAGTTCAAGCACAAAGGAAAACACAAGAATTCAGCTAACACATGGCAACCATCAACACCCTATTAAATCTCAGTTTCAGACATAGTCCAAACCACATTCCTGAAATTTGAACCTTTCTCAGATTTAACATAAATCAATGAGAAAGAAAAGGATATCCAAACATTCCATCTACCCTAAACTCAGGTCCTAATGAACTTAAATTTTGAGTTCAACACAACAGGAAATCTCAGCAATCGGTTTCAGGAACCATGAAAAATGTCCACACCCTTTCAACCCCGTTTTCGAATCCCACATTCAATAAAACCATTTTGAATTCATCATACAGTTAGCTTAAGCATAAGTGAACAATATTAGGAGCTTAAACAGGCAATTAACTATAATTAGATTAATCAAAAGACTGCCAAAACCCACATTCAAAACTGGAAAAATAGTAAATGAGAAATAGGTATCAGATTTTTTTGGGTAAATGAGATTTGATCATTAAAAACATGTTAAAATATACAATAGTTGGTTGGTAAAGTAAATACAACTTGTACATGTGTCTTACCATATGTTTGTGTCCCAGAAAGAGGACACAAACGTGTCCAACTGAATTAAACACGCAAACAGTGCACACAGGCACTGTGCAGTGTGCACAGGCTCGTACGTGTGTGCACGCGTGTCGTGCACTCGACACGACACGAACTGGGACACGTGGTTGTGTACACACCTAGGTTAGGTCTAGGTGCACGTGTCTCAGCGCCTATATTGACCCCACGGTGTCGCCTGTCCAAAGTGTCGAGCCGTATCAGTGGCAAATAAGCACAGTGTACAGAGCAGAGCAATTCCCGTGCGTCGAGGATTTCTCCCTCAATACGCCACGTGGGCCCACAAAATTTTACACGTGGCGTGTCAGTGAGTGCCCCAAGGGGTGTGTCAAATCTCGTGTCAAGTGATCAAGTATCGTGTCCTGTGGAGCCCCCGCACAGCAGGACACGCACACAGGCCGCGCGCGGGGCCGTGTCCGCGAGTCCATTACGACTCGGACACAACAAGAAACCACCCCAGTCATTCGAAATCATGTAAGCGACATCAAAACATAATTTTCCATTCAGATATTATTCAAAAATAACACAAAATAATCCACAGTGGCATTTTCACAAACACAAGGACTGGTGCACTGATACGTGTCTTGTTTGGACACAAAAGGACAGGAAAACCTAGGGTTTCCTATTCCTATTGTAATATTAGGTCTGGGCTCCCTATTGATGCAAAAGTCTCAGGATTCTATGGTGTGGATAGAGAGTTACCTCAATGTATCAAAACTCTCAAAAAGTTCTAATGAATGATGTTCTCCTTGATGGTGAAACTCCTCCAAATTGATAGAAAACTGAGAACAACCAATTTCAACAGCAAGAAAACAATAATTAGAACCTATTGCAACTTGTTTGGATTAAAAAGGAGGAAAAATGGATTTTCTAGGGATTTTTGAACATGGGGACTCACCTCTTTCTTCTCTTGTAATAATTTCCTAAGGAAGAGGCTAGCCCTAGATTTTAGGAGAGATTAAATAGTGGAGGAATCCCTAGGTTGGTTGGACAAAATGTTAGGGTTGCTAATTTTGGGCTTTGGGCCAAGTCACATAGGCTATGGCTAAGTTGTTTTATTAAATGGTTAAAACCATAAGTCATGCTTATGAAGTCTTAAGCCATATTAGCCTAAACAACTCCAAATCACTCCTAACTAGTTCCAATGACTTAAACCTCATTAGATTAGGTCAAACCAAGGTTACTTAACCTAACTAAGTGGCCATAACCTAGATTAGTCACTAGGTTAGTCTTCTAGTCAACACAAGTCAAAGTCAACTATAGGCCCAAAATCAATTATCCTAAAAATTACCAAAAATTATATTAATTCTAATAAATCATAATAATACATAATCATTCCTAAAATTTGAAAAATGACCAAAATACCCCCAAGCTAGAAAAGTGGTAGTGACAAATCTACCCTCCTTAAAAGAATTTCGTCCTCGAAATTGAAAGGCGAAATACATCTGATGAGAAGGATAGAAAGCATACCTCACGGTCCAAAAAGATAAGGGTAGCGCTCGTGCATCTCATCCTCCCGCTCCCAGGTAGACTCTCCTGGAGAATGATGCCTCCATGCGACGCGTACCAAGGGTATCACCTGGTTCCTCAGAACCTTCTCCCGTCGATCCAGAATCTCCACTGGCTGCTCTGGATAGCTGAGAGAAGGCCCAACCTCTATCTCTGAATGATCGAGCACATGGCTAGGGTCAGCTACGTACCGCCTCAACTACGATACTTGAAATACGTTGTGGACCCCCACTAGTACAGGCGGCAAGTCTAGCCTGTATGCAACGTCACCGACTCTCCCGCTGATAACGAAAGGGCCGATGAAGCGCGAGCTAAGCTTCCTGCCTCCACCAAAACGTATCGTACCACGAGTCAGAGATATCCTCAAGAAAACCTGGTCTCCGACCTAATCACAAGCAAGGTCTCAATTAATTATAATAAGCAAATATGATTATTAAAACACAAACAATCAAACCTAAACTAATCCTACTCTAATATATACCTCAAAGTCCAAGGGCCTCCGGTGGCTATCGGCCCAGTGTCGATGTCTGTCCTGCGCCACACGAAGTCTGTCCCTGATGAGCTTCACCTTCTCGGCCGCATCAACAACCATTTCTGGCCCCAGTAAAGCTAGCTCGCCAACATCATCCCAGGATAAGGGTGTACGGCACCTACGCCCGTACAGAGCCTCGAAAGGTGATATCTCAATACTGGCCTGGTAACTATTGTTGTAAGCAAACTCCACCAAATGAAGATGATCCTCCCAGGAACCTCCAAAGTCTAGGACGCACGTCTGCAGCATATTCTAAAGGGTCTGAATAGTCCGCTCTGACTGTCCGTCCGTCTGGGGGTGGTATGCAGTACTAAACTTGAGCTGAGTGCCCAAGCTGGTCTGCAGACTCCTTCAGAAATGGGAAGTAAAATGGCTATCCCGATCTGAGACGATACTGACTGGAACCCCGTGAATCCTGACTATCTGCTGCATATACATCTCCGCCAGCCTCTCAGTAGACGTACCCACCTTGAATGGCAACAAGTAGGCTGATTTGGTCAACCTGTCAACGATGACCCAAATCGTGTCTTTCCTTCCTGGTGTGTGCGGCAATCCTGATACAAAGTCCATAGTGATATGCTCCAATTTCCACTCGGGAATGGGCAGCGGCTGCAACAATCCACCGAGCCTCTACATCTCTGTCTTGACCTCCTGACAGACCAAGCATCTAGCCACGAAGCGAGCCACCTCCCGCTTCATTCCTGACCACCAAACATGCTCCCTCAGATCTCGGTACATCTTGTTGGCACCCGGGTGTATAGAGTACTGAGATCTTTGGGCCTCATGTATAACCTGCTCCCTGAGGTCTCCACTAGGCACACATAACCTGGAACCGTGCCTCAAGGCACCATCCTCTGCAAGAGAAAACTCGCCCTCCAGCAATCCTGCTCGAACCTGCTCTCGGAGACACCGCAGAGCAACGTCCTCAAACTGTGCCGACTTGATCCTCTCTACCAAATCTGACTGAATCTGCATCACCCATAGCTGCATCTGCACTCCAGGCACGATCACCTCAATCCCAAGGCTCTCCAAGTCGGTAAGAAAATGCCGATCCATGGTCAAACACATGGCTGTCGGATACCTACTCAAGGCATCGACAACCACGTTGGCCTTCCCTGGATGATACTGCAGTGTAATGTCGAAGTCCTTCATCAACTCCAACCATCTGCGCTGTCTTATGTTCAACTCCTTCTGAGTGAACACATACTTTAAGCTCTTGTGATCTGTGAAGATCTCCACCCTCTCACCATACAGATAATGCTTCCACAACTTCAGAGCAAATATCACTGCTGCCAGCTCCAGGTCGTGTGTAGGGTAGTTCTTCTCATGGGGACGTAATTGCCTGGAAGCATAGGCAATCACCTTCCCGTGCTGCTGCAACACACAACCCAGCCCCTTCCCTGAAGCATCACTATAAATAGTAAAACCACCCGATCCTGAAGGCAATGTCAGAATCGGAGCTGTCGTAAGCCGCTTCTTCAACTCATCGAAAGCTTCCTGACACTCCTCTGACCAAACATACTCAGCATCCTTCCGGGTCAACCGTGTCAACGGCTCTGTAACCAGGGAGAAATCCTGCACAAATCTTCGATAATATCCTGCCAGCCCCAGGAAACTCCTGATCTCTGCAACTGGAGACGGCGCTGCCCATGCCTCGACTGCTACAATCTTTTTGGGGTCAACTGAGATACCATCTCCAGTCACAACGAGCCCCAAAAAGTCCACCCGGTCCAAGAAAAACTCACACTTGGAGAGTTTTCCATAAATATGCTCCTTCCTGAGAATCTCTAGTACTATCCGCATATGCTCCTCGTGTTCCTCCTCAGTCATAGAATATATCAAGATATCGTCAATAAATACCACCACAAACTGATCCAGATACTGGTGGAACACCTTGTTCATAAGGTTCATAAACACTGCTGGTGCATTGGTTAGCCCAAATGGCATAACCAAAAACTCGAACTGCCCGTACCGCATCCTGAAAGCGGTCTTGGGAATATCCTCCCCTTCACCTTCACCTGGTGATATCCCGACCTCAGATTAATCTTGGAAAATACCCGAGCTCCGCTCAACTGGTCAAATAGATCGTCGATCCGCGGCAGTGGGTATTTATTCTTGATCGTGAGGTTGTTGAGTGCCCTATAGTCAATACACATGCGTACTGACCCATCCTTCTTCGGCACGAACAACACTGGTGCACCCCATGGCGACGAACTCGAGCGGATGAAGCCCTTGTCCTGTAGCCCATCCACCTGCTTCTTCAGCTCCATCAGCTCACTGTTGTTCACCCGATAGACATGCTGAGAGATGGGTTCTGCTCCTGAAACCAAGTCTGTCGAGACCTCTATGTCTCTGTCTGGTGGCAATCCCGGCAACTCCTCTGGGAAAACATTCATGTACTCTGCTATCAAGGGGTGTAGAATCGCCTGCTCCTCGACCGAGACTCCACAGAAGACTCCGCTGCTCTGCTCTGCCTGACGTCTGGAGTACTCGATCTCTGGCTCCCCCGGAACTCTGAAATGAACTCTACCCCCTCTGCAATCAATGCTGGCGTGTTGCCTGCTCAACCAATCCATGCCGAGTACTATATCGTAGTTCGACAATGGCATTACGAGCAGGCTCACCTCCAACTCGTAGCCTTCCAAAACAACACTTCGACCCTTACAAATATCACGTACAAGGATAATGCCACCCCCGGTCGTGATCTTGTAAGTCCTAGGCAACGATTCAGCTATGATACCGTGTCTAACCGCAAACGATACAGATATGAAGCTATACGAAGCACCGGAATCAATTAATACAAAAGCTGGTCTGGAGTCGAGAAGAACCGGACCTGCGATCAGCTCTCTTATCGCCTCTGTATCCTCAGCCGCCATGGCGAAAGCTCGCCCCTGCTGGCCTCCCCTGGCCTGCTGCTGAAGCTGAACAAATCTCTGCTGCTATGTCGGCAGGGCTGGCTCACTCTGCGGTCCTACTGGAGCCTTGGCTTCGGCTACCTGAGCTGCTCTGCCTGTAGAGAGGGAACAGTCCTTCATCTGATGCTCTGACGATCCGCAAAAAAGATACTTCCCCAGTCTCCTCCTGCACTCAGTCCACCTATGCCCTGGCTTCTTATAGTAGGGACAACTGGTGGACTGCTATCTCTGGGCCTGCTGCTGCACCCTATGCTGCTGATGCTGCGCTGGTTGGTGCCTCGGCTGCTGAAACTGCTGCGGCTGGAACCTCTGCTGCTGGTGGTACTGCTGTTGAAAGTGCGGCCTCTTGGCCGGTCCTCCGCTACTGCTGCCTCCCTGGGAGTCTCGCCCCCTCTTGAGCCTTAAGCTCAAGATCATCCTCTGCAGCTAGTGCGTCCACCATGATCTCCTCAAATGTAGCACTACGGGCGTTCTTGGTGTAGAACTTGACCTCCTTTAACAAGCCCTTTCGGAACCTCCGGGCCTTCGTCGTCTCGGACAAGTCCTCCATAAATCTGCTCAGGCGGCAGAACTCTCCTACGTACTCCTCCACGGACTGACTCCCCTGGACTAGGGCCTCGAACTGGGTTTCGAGGGCTCCCAGTACTGCGTCTGGAAAGAACTTCTCCTTGAACAGCTTCTTGAATGCTGTCCAAGTCTGTCCTGCTGTGCCGACTCTCGGGTCGGTCTGGTACCATGTACGGGCCAGATCCTGCATCATGCTGGCCGCTGCCTCTATCTGGAGCCTCGTCGGAATCTCAGCCAGCCTGAAGATCTCCTTCATATGCTCGATCCACTCATCGGCATACAGGATCCCCTCTGTCCCTCGGAAGTCTCTCGGGTGCATCTTCTGGAAGTCCTGGATGCCCTTCTCTCATGGCTGGTGCGGCTGCTGGACTGCTGCTGGCTGAGTCACGACTCTCTCCACTGCTGTCATTGTAAGCCACGCCCTCACTGGTAAACCCAAGTCCTCCTTTAATGTTTAACACGCTCATATGGAATGTTAGGGGCATAGCTAATCAAATGACTCTGAAAAGGATTAAGTCTCTGGTGAGAATTCACAAGATTGTGTTTATTGGCATCATAGAACCAAAGGTTGATAGAAGTCAGCTCCTGCATTACCAGCTGAAGTTTGGTTTTGCTCAGGCTTTCTCTAATGAGCGGGGCAATATCTGGGTTATGGCTAAATCTAATTGTGATGTTTATCTTCATGATACATTCGATCAAGCACTAACTGTTTCTCTCAATCATCATATGCTTCCTGTTTGTCATGACCCGCACCCTAGAGTTAGGGCACGAGACGTGGGTACGTCCAGCCTACGCCGCAGTGTCGGCGGTAGAAGGCTGTCCTAGGTCACAACATCTAGCAATATAAGCTTAAACAGTTTATACTCCCCGAATGGGGGTGACATGATAAAAGTAGACTCAATCACAACTATGGAAGAAGAAGCACGATATGATATAAAAACTCAAAGAAAAACAGATGATAACATAGCTGATAGATAGATAAATGAAACTGCTGAAATGAAAGGAAATCCCATGTACATCAGAAAGTCTAAGTGTCTAAGATAATACAAATCCCAGATCCCAACTATCAATAAGTACAATCATCCATAAAATACTGAAATGAAGCATCCTAGTCTAAGGGTGTGTCATCCACAGCTAGTGGGGCCTGCTGATGGTGCAGGTCCAACATCTCATCTAAGGTGGCACCGTAATAGGTATCCACACCAGCCTCCTCCTCGTCCTCTGTAATATTTTCAACAGTTCCAGTCAGGACAGGAGCGAGCATAATACATCTCAACAGATCATGGCAGGTTAGAAAAATATAATCATGCAGTAAATTAAGATACAGGATCTGAAAGAAATACAGTATGTAAACAGAGAGAGAACTGTAATAGAAATATCTACTATAAGTAGAGAACTAACAGTGACTAGTGAATCAGAGTACAAGCTAGACATGTGAACAGGTAGAGGTGATTCAGGAGAGGTGGTTCAAGATTATATTATTTGGAATTATTCACATGCTATTTCTACTCCCCCGTACCCCCAATCAATACACAAGGATCCAACCAGGTTATGTTATAATTCCATGCAAAGGCCCACAAGGGGTGATACATGGATAGCCCATAAATGGGTGATTCTGGGAATGCTCATAAATGGGCGATTCTGGGAAGACTCTGTGATCTTGAGAGTACATGTCACAAGTGATCGAAGAACCGTGAAGCATAGTGATACATCATGTAAGTGAAACGCACAGAACATATAGTATACGATGCTCCCTGAGGGGATAACATCTCAAAAAAGGATCCATATAGTACTAATCCGTGTTACCAACGTGCCAACATCAAGTATAGTAATCTAAAGCAGGAAAATAATTCTAACAGGATATGAAATGATCAGAGAAAGTACTCGCCTGGTATCTGAGTGTCCAACTAAAAAGTACTGTCCGAGGAGTGGTGTCTGGCTCCTATTAGAACAGCACAAGTCACAACAAGTCCAAAATGATAAAAAAGAAGCTCTACCATTCATTCTACATGAATCTAGGTCAAACTAGGCCAAAGTCAACTCTTGGTCAACTCTGGTCAACCCTAGAAGTCAAACTAGGTCAACTATGGTCAAACTAGGTCAAACAAGTGTAAACTAGGTCAAACTAGTCTATACTAGTCCACATTAGTCTAAGCAAGCCAAACTCAAACCACCACACTACAATACCTTGGGCCACATTAGCTACTATCTACATCACATATTATCCAAACATCCATTACACCTATGCAGATATATACACTATATGATATATACCTTATATATTAAAGAGATAGGAGGGTGTGGGAAAAGGTATGTGATACAAGTGAGAGTGCAAAGTGTCAAGTGGAAAGAGTGTCAGGTGACTAGGCTAAGTACTATATATACATATAGATATACATCACACATAGTACATATGTATACACATTATACATAAAACATTACACACACATACATATATAGATATTCATATTTAGCATATATATACATGTACATAAGAGGAAGAAAAGGCCTCTGTGTGTAGGCATGAGAGTACAATATGTGTGAGGGTTAGAGTGATAGGGTGAGTGGTGTGTGTGAATCAGGGACTTTTGTGTGTGTGTGTTAAGAGTGGAGTGGTGTGTGATGTGTGCGCATGAAGACAAAGTGTGTGTTAGAAGTGGTGTGGGCCTATGGAACCTGTGGTATGAGTGTGTCACTGAAACATGGGGAAATCAGTGAGTGACATAGGTGTGCAGCTGTGTGAAACCTGGAAGGTAGTGGCAGCAGTTATATAGTGTAGAATTGAGAGTTCAAGCATAAAGGAAAACACAAGAATTCAGCTAACACATGGCAACCATCAACACCCTATTAAATCTCAGTTTCAGATAAAGTCTAAACCATATTCCTGAAATTTGAACCTTTCTCAGATTTAACATAAATCAGTGAGAAAGAAAAGGAAATCCAAACATTCCATCTACCCTAAACTCAGGTCCTAATAAACTCAAATTTTGAGTTCAACACAACAGAAAATATCAGCAATCGGTTTCAGGAACCATGAAAACAGTCCACACCCTTTCAACCCATTTTCGAATCCCACATTCAATGAAACCATTTTGAATTCATCATACAGTTAGCTTAAGCATAAGTGAACAATATTAGGAGCTTAAACAGGCAATTAACTATAATTAGATTAATCAAAAGACTGCCAAAACCCACATTCAAAACTGGAAAAATAGTAAATGAGAAATAGGTATCAGATTTTTTGGGTAAATGAGATTTGATCATTAAAAACATGTTAAAATATACAATAGTTGGTTGGTAAAGTAAATACAACTTGTACACGTGTCTTACCATATATTTGTGTCCCAGAAAGAGGACACAAACGTGTCCAACTGAATTAAATAAGCAAACAGTACACACAGGCACTGTGCAGTGTGCACAGGCTCGTGCATGTGTGCACGCGTGTCGTGCACTCGACACGACACGAACTGGGACACGTGGTTGTGTACACACCTAGGTTAGGTCTAGGTGCACGTGCCTCAGCGCCTGTATCGACCCCACAGTGTCGCGTGTCCAAAGTGTCGAGCCGTATCAGTGGCAAATAAGCACAGTGCACAGAGCAGTGCAATTCCCGTGCGTCGAGGATTTCTCCTTCAATAGGCCACGTGGGCCCACAAAATTTTACACGTGGTGTGTCAGTGAGTGCCCCAAGGGGTGTGTCAAATCTCGTGTCAAGTGATCAAGTATCGTGTCCTGTGGAGCCCCCGCACAGCAGGACACGCGCACAGGCCGCGCGCGGGGCCTTGTCCGCGAGTCCATTACGACTCGGACACGACTCGAAACCACCCCAGTCATTCAAAATCATGTAAGCGACATCAAAACATAATTTTCTATTCAAACATTATTCAAAAATAACACAAAATAATCCACAGTGGCATTTTCACAAACACAAGGACTGGTGTACTGATACGTGTCCTGTTTGGACACGAAAGGACACGAAAATCTAGGGTTTCCTATTCCTACTATAATATTAGGTCTAGGGCTCCCTATTGATGCAAAAATCTCAGGATTCTATGGTGTGGATAGAGAGTCACCTCAATGTATCAAAACTCTCAAAAAGCTCTAATGAATGATGTTCTTCTTGATGGTGAAACTCCTCCAAATTGATAGAAAACTGAGAACAACCAATTCCAACAGCAAGAAAACAATAATTAGAACCTATTGCAACTTGTTTGGATTAAAAAGAAGGAAAAATGGATTTTTTAGGGATTTTTGAACATGGGGACTCACCTCTTTCTTCTCTTGTAATAATTTCCTAAGGAAGAGGCTAGCCCTAGATTTTAGGAGAGATTAAATAGTAGGGGAATCCCTAGGTTGGCTGGACAAAATGTTAGGGTTGCTAATTTTGGGCTTTGTGCCAAGTCACATAGGCTATGGCTAAGTTGTTTTATTAAATGGTTAAAACCATAAGTCATGACTTATGAAGTCTTAAGCCATACTAGCCTAAACAACTCCAAATCACTCCTAACTAGTTCCAATGACTTAAACCTCATTAAATTAGGTCAAACCAAGGTTACTTAACCTAACTAAGTGGCCATAACCTAGATTAGTCATTAGGTTAGTCTTCTAGTCAACACAAGTCAAAGTCAACTATAGGCCCAAAATCAATTATCCTAAAAATCACCAAAAATCACCAAAAATTATATTAATTCTAATAAATCATAATAATACATAATAATTCCAAAAATTCCCAAAATTTGAAAAATGACCAAAATACCCCCAAGCTAGAAAAGTGGTAGTGACACTGTTCCCGCATACTTCACTGTTGTCCATGGTGATAATACTAAGGAGGGCCGTCGGATGTTATGGGATAGACTTACACAGTTGCAGCTCTCCACTCAATCTCCTTGGTCTATAGGGGGATTTTAATGCCATTTTGCGGTCAGGAAAGAAAATTGGAGGTCGTCCTCCTGACCACCTCTCTATTGAAGAGTTTACAAATTTCATTCTTGCTATAGGAATGGTCGAGCTTCAATATTCTGGTAGTTGCTACACATGGATCAAGTCGAAGCAGGATGGCCGTCGGGGATCTAGATTGGATCGTGTTCTGGTTGATAATGCCTGGTTAGATATGGCGTCGATATCTTCAATCGAACACCTCAATCAAGCTGAGTCAGACCATGCGCCATTGCTGACCAAATTTAAATCTAATGTGGCAGTGGGCAGAAAGCAGTTCAGATTTCTAGACTTCTGGGCACATCATGAAGATTTCAAGTCTTTGATCAAACAAGCGTGGTCCTCAATAGATCACTGACTTGGTATTACTCGAGTATCCCTTCGACTTGAGGCTTGCAGAAAGGTTCTTTCTACCTGGAGTTGTCACACGTACGGAGATATATTTCAACAGGTTAAGAATGCAGAAGATGATGTACTGGCTGCAAAAATCCTACATGAGCAACATAATACAGTTGAGAGTCGTCAACAGTTAACCAGGGCCACTGCAATTCTCAAACAAAGGGTCAGCATAGAGGAAGCCTACTGGAAACAGAAATCCAGGATGAAGTAGGATTTGCAAGGCGATAAAAATACTGCCTATTTCCATGGGTGTATAACTAATCGAAAGCGCTCACTTCAGATTCACTCTATCACTAAAGAGGATGGGACTATTTTGAAAGACAACCTCATGATACATGCATATGCCAAAGAGTTTTACTCTAATCTATTCCAAAGAGGTGATATCCAGAAGGAATCAGAGATGGTAGAGAACATTCCCTGTATGGTGACTGATGAGGAGAATGACATGTTAATTGCGCAAGTTCTTCGGAAGAGATTCTTGATGCTCTTAAGTCGCTAGACAAACATAGCGCGCCGGGGCCATATGGGTTTACCCCGCTGTTTTTTATTACATGCTAGGATATTATTGGACAGGATCTGACTGAGGCAGTGGGGCTTTTCGTCGATGGTTTTCCATTACCCCGTTCTTTCACTAATACCTCTCTGGTCTTGATCCCGAAGGTGAAGCAGGCCAAACACTTTGGAGATTATCGGCCAATTAGTTTGTGCTCTGTGATGAATAAGATCATCTCTAAATTTTTATCTCGTCGTCTAGCTCCTTTGTTGCCCCATATAATATCTCCTGAACATAGCGGGTTTGTTCAAGGAAGAGAAATTATCGATAATATACTCCTTGCTCAGGAGATGATGGCTCGAATGAACAAGAAAAACAGAGGAGGGAATGTTGCAATTAAACTAGATATGATGAAGGCTTACGACAGGGTTGATTGGAGATTTCAACTGAAGGTGCTCAGAAAATTTGGTTTTCATAACAAATGGGTCGATATGATGTTGCGGCTAGTTAACAATGTCTGGTATGCCCTACTGATCAATGGAGAGTCGACTGAGTACTTCCAGGCTTTCCGTGAAGTTCGGCAGGGAGATCCACTCTCCCCAGCCCTGTTTATAATTGCGGCGGAGGCTCTCTCGCGCAGTCTGAAGCAATTGCTCGAGTCTGATGGATTTACAGCGTTCATCTCCCCTCGTGGTTGCCCTCCAATTACGCATTTGGCCTATGCAGACGATATTCTTCTCTTCTCAGCTGGGGACATTCGGTCTATTACTAAAATCAACGATCTCCTAGCGCGGTATGAAGCTGCCTCGGGCCAACTGATCAATAAGTCTAAATCATCTATCTTCATGTCGCAAACAGTTCTTCAGGATAGAGGCTCAGAGTTGGCTCTCAGAACGGGGTTTAGTATTGGCTCCCCGCCATTTACATTTCTCGGGTGTCCTCTAATGGTAGGACGTCAAAATGGGGGCATGTATGAGGAGTTACTCAACCGTATTCGAAGCAAGGTTGAAGGTTGGCACAACAAAATTCTCCCTCCTGGTGGAAAACTTGTGTTGATCAAGTCTGTCCTAACGTCCATTCCAGTGTACACGCTAGTGGCTTGTAATCCTCCTATTGCAGTCTTGCATCGACTGGAGGCCATGTTTTCGAGCTTCTTCTGGGGCAGTCAAGATGGTGTTGCGAAGAAGACCTGGCTTGGATGGGACCGAATTGTAAGAACCAAACATGAAGGTGGCCTCGAGATCAAACGGTTGGAGGAGATGATAAATGCTTTCACTATAAAGCTGTGGAAGAAATTTTTGACACAAGATAGTTTATGGACCAACTTCTTCAATGCCAAGTATTGTTCGAACACTAGTCCATCTGATGTAGTTCTTACTTCTAATGCTTCCCACGTTTGGAAGAGATTGATAGCGGGGAGAGGTATGGCTAATCAAAGCATTATTCATATCAATGATACATGGCGATGGGGTCAAACTCAGTCGGGTAAATTTACTCTGACATCCGCCTGGGATATTGCAAGGGTGCACAGGCCTATTTTACCAACCTTCACTCATATTTGGAGTACTTGTATACCAGTCAAATGGTCGGTACTGCTCTGGAGAATATTACACAATAAATTACCTACAGATGATAACATTGTACGTCTTGGCTATAGCCTGGCTTCAAGGTGCCATTGTTGTGCACATAGCAAGTCTGAGTCATTGGAGCATCTGCTGAACCAGAGTGATCTGGCTAAGGAAGTGTGGAGAGATGTTCAACAGGTTTACGGAGTTAGGTCTCGTGGTCGGACACTTATTGAATGACTTCAAGATTGGTGGAGGAAAAAGAAAAAACATATGAAAGAGATTGCTGTAGCGGCAGTGCTATGGGTTCTCTGGAAAGATAGAAACAAATGGAGATATGAGAATCAGTCATATACTGTTGACAAGTTAATTTCAGAAGTACATAGGCAAGTGGGGACGGCAATAATCCGATGTAGACACAGCTAGTGTCATCTTTTGTACTGTATTTTGTTTCAAAGTCAATAAAATTTTGGGTTTCTGAAAAAAAAACAATATATATATATATATATATATATATATATATATATATATATATATATATATATATATATATATATTGATGTGAATATATCTATTTGTAATTTTGGGTTTGTGTTTTTGACCATAGGAGTATTGGGACAGATTAGGATCGACCCAATGAGCTTAGTTTAGACAAGTTGACCGACAAGTTGACCAAGTTGACAAAAGTCAACTTTGGGTCAAACTTGATCCAAATCGACTCAAACGAACTCGGAATGACTTGTAAACTTGTGTGTGACCTAAAACTTAATAAACGGACTAGTTGACTTAGTGTTGACAAGGTTTGACCAGAGTTGACCAGGTTTGACCAGAGTTGACCAAGGTTGACTTTGACCTAGAAGGATTTAGAAGCATGTAGAATTGCATTGTAGCCCTTTCTTATAATATGTTAGACCATGTTGTGACTTGTGGTTACCTTAAATAGGTTTACATTACTCCAGTTTAGTCACACATCCTCATCAGCAGCTCGGATTGCCAGGCGAGTACATTCTCTGATAGTTCTTTCATTTGCTTGTCAAATTCTATATTTCAGTTTTAGTCAGTTCTATTTGATTCTCGGTTACAAACACGAATTGATATTTTTTGGAATTCATGTATACGACATACATACCTTACTTGTCTAGCCTCTATTACAAGAACCATTACAAGAATCACCTACAAGCACCTTCATGTTCTGGCTAGATTTATTTTCGATTTACGTGTCATGTTATGGATTCACTCATATTTGTCGGACGGAAAAATACTTGTGTAGACATGTAAATATTTCTAAATACTCGA
Organism: Iris pallida; assembly: GCA_029216955.1. Classification (NCBI taxonomy): domain Eukaryota; kingdom Viridiplantae; phylum Streptophyta; class Magnoliopsida; order Asparagales; family Iridaceae; genus Iris; species Iris pallida. Next base: position 14,112,533 of record JANAVB010040216.1, on the reverse strand, counting down.
ACCACCTCCCCGTGAATTATACAAGAACAATAGCCATCCCACACTTGGCCAGTATGTGATGTGCCAGATTACCCCTAGCCGTTTACATGTCGAGCTCAGTATTTTAAAACACACTGTGAGTATTGTCTAGAATCTTTACTAGAATCATCACAAGAACCATTACAAGAATCACCCTACTTGGATCATTTAATGGAATCATACTTGAGATATATTATACCACTGGACTCATATCACATTATTCTAGTTCAGCTAGCTTTTATTTACAATCTTCATTGACATGATATTCTGTTTCATAGCTTTTACTTTCCTTGTTCTTTTACTATAGTTTTATATCTTAAACTGTCTCGAATTTTCATGCTTCATCAATATAATTGTCTATAATTGTTTTATAGTTTTCATCATTTACTTAGATTTACTTGATGAGATGTATTCGTTTCTGTCCTGACTGGACCTGTTGAAGTATTACAGATGTTAGCCCTGAGGATGGATATCCTACTCACTATAGATCTGGAGAGGGATTAGATACCTTTGTCCCCGGCTCTCAGGAGTGATCGGGAGACTAGTTTAGTAGACTGTTTTAGATTTCTTTACTGGAACTTGAATTGTAATAATTTAAGAGTTGTCTTATTTTGAGTTGTTTGAGATACTATCATTTAGTAGTCTTTATTGTTTTCTTTTAGTTTTAGAATTCTGTGATATCCTATCGTGCTTAGACTGTGATTGAGTTATATTATTTCTGTACTTATCCTCCATTCGAAGTTGGGATTTAAGACAAGTACATTATATAATTGCGTGAGTTGGTTTAGATAGTGACCTAGAACAACGCTCTACCATCGATTCTGCGGCGTAGGCTGGGCGTTGTTGTGCACTTGTACCCTTCCACTGGGTGCGGGTCGTGACATGTTTTTAGTGGTGGCCCATGCAGGTCGAGATTCGCATTATTGCGATATCGTAGTAGTACGGCGACTTAGTTGTACTACTACGAGCTTGCGATAGGAACTAAGAAATAGGCACTCCCCGTTTGAGAATGCGCTCGACTAGCCTTATCGAAATTCCGAGGACAAAATTTTTCTAAGGAGGGTAGAGATGTCACTCCCCGTTTCCGGAATACGTAAATTTTTTATTTTTCTGTATATGGTATCTGGCACCTGTATCTTGATTGTATGTATCTTGTATTTGCAACTGGCCATGGCATGGAACAGTATCTCGTTGCGGATTAGTATGCCACCCCTTGTCCTTGTCTGGTTGTAGGCATGGTTCACTACTTCGATGATAAGGTATCTGAACCGTGTTGTGGTTAGGATTTTATTTAAATAATTTAATTAGTTGTATCATGTAGCCTTTAACATGTCATTAGTCATATGGTTAAGAGCATGCTTAAGATTTGGGTTTCTTTGAGTCAACCCAACCCCTATATATATTCTCTTCTTCACTCTCTCTCCTCATTCACTCTTTCATTTACTTTCCTCAAACAAACTTTTAAGCAAGTACACCTTGCACCAAATTGAAAGATTTTTGCATTTTTTTATTTCTTGATGTTTTCTTTGATATGATTTGTCTATATTATTCTTCTCATCATCCTCTACAAGTTTAGTTCTTGGAGTTTTTGATTTTAATGGCTAGTTTTGTGTAGATCTAAGTTTCTAAAACTAGGGTTTTATGGATTTTTGTGGTTTTGATCTATCAAACTTCCTTACTTTCGAAAATTACTTATCCCATGTTGTAGGGAATTCAATTCTACCCAATTTTGGCTTTTGAACTGCCGAATTTCGATTTCGTATGAGGAAGTTATGCCATTTTCGTGTTTATGGGATTTCTACACCTTTTGGTGCTGTTAGGACGATAAACAGTACCGCATGCAGCGTATTCTCTGTCGCGCACCGCCCGTCGTGCTTGTGCGCAACGTGCGCCGTGGGCAGTTTTGCTCGTGCACCAGTGCACAAATTACTCTAAATGACTATTTTTGCCCGTTTGAGCTATTTTGTAGCTAAAATCTTGAAAAACTCAAAATATGAAAGTTGTAGATCTTTGTCTTGGCTTCAAGAATCTTCCTGTCTTACTTTAACCAGAATTCATATATGACTGATGGTACCTCGTGTACCTTTTGGATTGTGCACCTTACACCTCGCGCACCCTTTGGTTCGCGCACCTTGCACCTTTGACCTTGACTTCTTGTCCTGAACTTAGTGTGGCATGAATATCTGAGACTTCCGTGTCCTATGTAACTTTTATGTCACGAGGGGTCCACGTGACTTCCTAAGTTGACCGTGTTTTTGACTTGATTACCTGTATACGTGCTGGTACCTGTTCTAAGTATGTATTGAGATACAATATTAGTATACACTGCGGTGCTATTTGATGAGTGCACTTAGGTGTGACTCTGCATGCTAAGTTATCATTCGTGTTATATGTCAATACATGTGTACCATCTATCACAGTCATGGTAATTGGTCAGTAATAGTGTCGTGGTATAATGATTATTGTTTGATGCATTACACTAAGCATGGATGTAGATTTGGGACTCCTTGAGCCGATGTGGATTAATACTTAGGGTATACATACTATGGTACGATATATAGGAGGATATTCATGTGACCACGACACGTGATTCCAAGATCAAGATAGGGTTAATCTAAGCAACTTAAATCGGTAGAAGCATTGGGAGGGAACAGAATCTCGAGATCGTACGTTACCAGCCATCCTAGGCCCTGTACTAACGTGTCGGGTTGGCCACCAGGGATACGGTTTCATCCGCCTATAGTGGATGACTATATCCGACTTCTACGTGCTATGTGTTATATGTTTCAGCACGGTAGCCTTACGGAGGACCGGTGCATAATCAATGTGCTACGCGTATATGTATATATAATGGATTGGCTAGCCCTGCTTGGATGCGATACGATCGGAGGATTCCTATATATTGCATTACTGGGATAATCCAAACAAATCATAGAAAGCCGTAGGATTGATTGGCCGCTTGTAAGCCGACTTGTTTATGATATATTTTCTTTGGTTAGCAACTGAGGAACATGGACTATCGAGGTGCATGGTCCAACACATGTCGTTGTTTGGTTGTTGGGTTGGGCTATTGTGCTGCGATAGGCTATGGACTGAAGTTGCGATCAGAAGCCCTTCACCTGCCCATGGTTATAGGATATATCTTATCTCGGTACGATATTGGCACCATTTATCCTTGTTTAGTTGTAAGGGTGTCGTATTGTCTCGATGATATGGTATAGGTCTATAACTCTTGAATCATGTCTTAATTTACTCATTGGGTTTTGTTGTATTCATTATGTGCTCCCTTGTAGTACTTGCTATTCGGGGCCTGACCCCGCTGGTTTTGTTTGGCCAGATATTGTAGCTGTCACGCCCCAGAACCAGAATACTGGAGAGCGGGGGACAGACACAGCCAGCTACGTATATAGTAGTGTAATCCACCTCGACATACGGTCACGGCTGTCTAGATGCGTGAGGGTTTATCTACTAGCCATCAGTCTCCTATGGTTAAGAACAAGCCTAGTGTCTCAATCTCAAGCAAGTAAATACATGTTACAAGATAGTAGATCATCAAACATATAAGGTAAGGCGTCCCAAATATTACATATTCAGATAATCATGAAGCTAGTCATACAAAATATGAAGACTAGCAAGAGTTTCAGTCATACATGATCAACCTTAGGATTTTTCAATCATGTTACAGCCCGTAGGCAGACAAAAGTATAAGTTTCAACACGAGCTAACACTTGCTCAGCGGCTAAACGCCTCAAAAAGAATAATTTTTACAATTGAGCGGGAGAGCAAAATAAAATCCACTCGTTGCCAGGGTTACGTATGGTGTTCACCATATGTCTGGAAGGCTGGGAGATCCTCGGGTCCTACTCCAAAATCTGGCCATACAAAACCAGCTGGGTCAGACCCCAGAAAGAGCAAGTCCTACAAGGGAGGCTTCACTTAAGAGCTAAAACCAGCATATTAGCACATTGAGACATAAAGGAAATGAAAGACATGAGTTAGAGAAAAATAAGATGATAAACGATAAGACGACTAAGGGACCATTCTGGTAGCCAAGTTACAACCCGTAAACCAAATAAGGATCGGGGTTGTAACCCTTCACCTAAACAGAGCTTAGTTTCCAACCATTTATCGACAAGGGTAAAGCATGAACAAGCATGTGCTGAAATAATCATAGACTGGCATTACTTAGACAAGACTAGCCTGGACTACATCCATCAATCACGGCCAAGCAAAGAGTATGGCTTAATACTTTAACTAGCTAGGGTTATCACCATCCTATTTACTAGCAAGAAGTAATGAGATGTTCCAGCAGTCACAGGCCCTGCAGCTATCTAGGTTATCCAGGCAAGGTTGATTACCAAAGTTATCCAAAATTATTAGATGGCTTAGAGTGCAACACATAACAGTGTGCCTTGTACTTGTTTCATGAGTGTATCCCATATGACAGTGGACTGGAAATGTGCCCTACTCGACGGCAGGCTACAAGTCCATCAGGTGTGGCCGGGATAACGGGATCGCCTGTAACTGGGGAAATCTCCCTTAGAATGAACTGCTTGATCAATCTAGTCATTAACCTTAGTCAGATTCAATATGAATCCCTGACCGTGGTAACCAGGGACTCATGTCCTAGACATGATGCATGACGAGACTAGACTAGTAGCTTGTATAAACAAGTTTCAAGCAAGCACCCACGGTGTCAAGATGAGAATTTACTTAGCAAGTCGAGATAGACGTCGCAATGGCGTTCAAGGTTACATGTCATATTTACTTGTCAAGAGTGCACCGCAATGGGCCACTATCCTGTAATGGCCAATCATGTTCTTGTTTGGAGTGCGCCACGACGGTCCACTGTCATGTAATGGCCTGTCATGTTCTTGTCTGGAGTGCACCACGACGTACCACTGTCATGTACTTACCACGTTCATGTCCATGTATCATGCCGTGTTCATATATTATGTCGTATACAGATTACCATGTCAATATTTTTTGTCAAGGGTGCGCCACAACGGCCACCATCAAATGCTATCATTCCATTAATATATCATGCCCACATCGTGTTCATGTCGAGTTCATATGCCCAAGGGGGTACATGTGCGCACACATAGGTCCTAGGGCTATGTGCCCAAGTCAGGGAGCCATGCGCCCACTATTGGAGGCCATGCGCCCATAGAGGAGAGGCAAGTCGAAGCAACATGCACTTAGGCTTGGAGGTGGTCAAGGCAACATGCGTCCATAGTGGCATGCACCCAAGAGGATAGAAGTCAGGGATACATGCACCCAAGAGGAGGCATGCGCCCAGGGCTATGTGCCTACATAAGCATGAAAATGCCATGAAGGTTTACAAGTCAGGAGCTCATGCACCATCCAATGAAGGCCATACGCCCAAAGAATGTCTATGCGCCCACATGTGGTCTTATGCGCCCACATGATTTGGCTATGCGCCTACAGGTTGCACTTCATAGTGTGCAAACACTGTTCATCATCTCCTCCAAGTCTTGGCCGAGAGCACAAGTCTTGGAACCCATGATCTTCAAATGATCATAACTCGGTCAAAACATAATAAAATCTGACTTTTCAAAGGTCTATGTTGTGTAAAATCAAATTCTCTACCACATGGAACTCTTAGTTTTCGAAAACAAGGTGGTTTACTAGATCAAAACCCAAGAAAACCCCAAAATGGGGCAAAGTTAGATCTACACAAATATATACATGAAAATGCAAAATGATAAGAACTAAAGTAGCTTAGAATGTTGCATAGAAGAGATTAGAACAATAAAATGGAGGGTTCCTTCATGAAGCAAGTTACACTTGCATAAGAGGAAGAAGAAGAAGAAGTAATGAAGGAGAGAGAATGGGTTGGTGGGCTTTAAATGGGGGGGGAGGGGGTTTAACATATTGAACCAAAAAAAAAATAAACCAAGCCAAACTAAAATGAACAAGTCAAACCATGATATGCCATGATGAACCTAAGCAAGATTAAACCAAAATTAGCTAGCAGGGCAGGAGAAGTAAAAAATACGTATCAGGATTTCGTACACATATACTGTAAATATGTATAACGAAAAACGGGGGTGACAGTAGCAGCACCAGAGGATCTAGCCTTCTCCTCGAACAATGGTGCACACCAGGAGAATGGGCGCCAGGGACCATGAGTGGATTTTTTCTTCACTGCTCTGATATTTTCTATTTTGTACTTGGCATTTAGCCATCGGCACCTATTTAGCCGGTTGTTCTGGACATTAGTTTCCTTATAGATAATTATAATTAAATCAGACTACAGCTGACTACGGTTATGTACCTACGACTCTCGGCACTAGCTTATCATTTTGTATACCTATGCTCATGATTTATTTTGACGAAGCATCGGGGACACCTTACTGCTTTGTCTTATATGATCATTATTTACTGCTTTTTGTTTTTATTGATTGACACGTAGATTCTCTGTGAGACCATAGGAGACTTGATTGTAGCATGTACGCCCTTGTCTCTTGACAGCCACAATCGTCGTATGACGTTTGCATACCTCATGTGGTGTAGCTGGCCTAGTTACCCTCAGTATTCCGGTACTGGGGCGTGACAGTATTTACAGCCATTGACAGATGAGTTAAATGAGTTATGGGAAGTATGTTCCAACACGTACGATGTTTCTAGAAAGCAAACTTTTCAAATGCGGGCAACACTTATGTGGACCATCAACGACTTTTCAGCCTATGGAATGTTATCGGGATAGAGCACGCATGGCATCTTTCTTGTCCGTATTGTATAGACCGCATTAAGGCTTTCTGTTTGAAACACGGAGGTAAATCATGCTTCTTCGATTGTCATCAACAATTCCTACTGAAGGATCATCTGTACAGGAGGAACATGAATGCTTTTCATGCCGGCATTGTAGAGAAGCTAATCCACCGCCAAGGTGGCCCGGGTACACGATATGGGAAGAGGTAAAAGATTTACCAAGAGCTATTGAAGAGCCTGCCAGGGGCTACAAGTGTGACGGATTTGGTCGTACTCATAACTGGACGAAGAGGAGTATATTTTAGGATCTGCCATATTGGAGCACCATTCTGATCAGACATAACTTTGATGTCATGTATGTCGAGAAGAATGTGTTTGACAACATAATTAATACTATAATAGACGTAAAGGGAAGACGAAAGACAATCCAAAGGCGAGATTGGACTTGAAAGAAATATGTAGACGTCCTGCGTTGTATTTGATCGAGAAGGGAAATTGAAAGTTGAAGTAGCCTAAGGCAATTTTCTCACTGGAGAAGAGGATAAAGTGAGACTTTGTAGGTGGATTCAAGGCCTAAAATTTTTAGGCGAGTACATTTTGAACTTGAGAAGATGCGTCGACCTCAAGGAGAACAAGCCGACGGGTATGAAGAGCCTTGATTTTCACGTATTCATGGAGAGGTTAATTCCGATTGCATTTCAGAAATTCTTACCCCAGGTTGTTTGGGATCCATTGACTGAGTTCAGCATATTCTTCAGAGATCTTTGTTCTACTAAGTTGCTCGTTGATCATCTAGAAAAGCAAGAGAACAATATTGCGGTAATACTGTGTAAGCTTGAGAAGGTATTTCCTCCTGGATTATTCAACACCATGGAGCATTTGCCAATTCATCTTTCCTACGAGACACGTGTTGTTAGGCCCGTCGGTTATCGGTGGATGTACGCATTTGAGCGGCATTTGAACCACCTAAAGAGAAAGGTGAAAAACAAGGCTCGGGTCAAGGGTTCTATTTGTGAAGCCAATGTTCTCGAGGAGATTACAAACTTCTGTTCGACGTATTTCAAATCTCATGTTGCTACTAATATAACGAGAGCTCCGAGAAACGACGACGGATATCAGGAATCTAATAATGGAATACTGAAAGTATTCAATGCGTCCGAAAAGCCTTCGGAAAAATTAAAAAAATATATTTGAATGACGAAGAGCTAAGTGCTGATCGGTTGTATATATTACTCAATTTCAACGAGGATGAAGTGGAGAAGATAGAGGGATAAATAATTAATAATGAGCTGGTTTACGTCATCTTAATGTAAAAGTATAAGCTAATATTATAGTACTAATCGACGGTTGCTTCGTTGTTTTTTAGCACATATAATGATGAGTTGAGGTCGATTAGACCCTACATAACAGATGAAGCATTAGAACAAGAAATGAGACGTCATTTTCCTTCCTAATTGAGTGCATATGTAAGCAGCTCAGTAATTACTCTCTTCTAATACAATTGCGCAATAAATAACTTACTATCGCTTCTTTGGTATTTAGGTCGATCGTGTAATTTCATCCGAGATTGAATCAATCAGAACTCTTTCCAAGGGACCAAATACTGCCTTTAAAATATAGCTAAGTTACTGTGCGAATGGTTTTAGGTTCAAGTCGACAAATGTTCCAATCAGAGACAGCTTCCTGGATCTTGATTCCACGAAAAATAGTTGTTTTTGTATCAAAACTTAGAACTACAAAGATGTCGATCCAAGCAATAATTTCTTTGGCATTTTGTGAGAGATTGTGTAATTGACATATAATTATGGTAGAAAATCTGCTAAGATCGTGTTGTTCAAGTGTGAATGGTTCGATCCGATTAAAAATCAATGTTAGAAAAT
>JANAVB010040216.1:14091400-14098900 GCA_029216955.1 Iris pallida | reverse complement strand
TTATTCTTATTGTGGATTGAGATATAGTTTTGTCTTGCCTTGATTAGGCCCATTGCCATAGCCATGACAGCGTTTACGTATTCGAGACGGGCTGGAGTCCGCTTGATGCGTAGCTGGCTTGCTCACGAGCTTGCGTCCGAAAAGCGGGTACGGGTCGTGACAAGTGTCACCCCCATTTTTTGTTCTGCGTATTTCCAGTATACGTATACGGAATCCTGACATGTATTTTTATTTTTCCTGCCTGGCTAGCTAATTTCAGTTTAATCTTGATTAGGTTCATCATAGCATGTAATGGTTTAACTTGGTTTATTTTGGGATGGCTCGATTTTAATTGGTTTGGTTTGGTTTAAAGTGTGTTGGAACACCTTAGCCTATGCTCCACCCTCAACACACCACATCCCACCCTCATAAAACTCTACCAACACTCTCTCTCTCTTCATTACTTCCTTCATTAACTTCTTCTTCTTCTTCCTCCACCCAACTCTCCACACCCATAGGCAAGTGCAACTTGCTTCTACAAGAGAGCCATTTTATTGTTCCATTAGCTTCTCCCCATGTTTCTATGGCACATTAGAACTTGTCATTTTCTATTTTGAGGCTTTAAATCTTGTAGATCTAGAATTTTGTTATTTTCGGATTTGGTGGTTTTGATCTATCAAACCTCTTTGTTTTCAAGTTTTGATTGTTCCATGTGGTGGAAAACTTTCTTCTACCCAATTCTGACCTTTGAAAAGTTAGATTTGGACTTGTTCGGACCAAGTTATGAAATTTGAAGCTTTGGTTTAACCATAGAGTTCTTGCTGGTTTGAAGAAGACAGTGAGTAGTGTGCAGAGCTTTTTAGCTTACGCCACTGAGCCGCAGCCTTGAGTATGCTCCCTGTTGGAAGCGTGACTTTTGCCTTGAGTACGCACCCTGTTGGAAGCGTGATTTTTGCCTTGAGTACGCTCCCTGTTGGAAGCGTGACTTTTGCCTTGAGTACGCTCCCTGTTGGAAGCGTGACTTTTGCCTTGAGTACGCTTCCTGTTGGAAGCGTGACTTTTGCCTTGAGTACGCTCCCTGTTGGAAGCGTGACTTTTGCCTTGAGTACGCTCCCTTTTGGAAGCAGTATCAGCCTCCGAGGCCATTGCCGCCTCAGGCTCAGGCATTCCAGCAGCAGTGACCGCAGCAGTATGCCCAGGTCCAAGCTCAGGTTCAGAACCGCCAGAGAGGTCTCCAGCAGAGGGGACCAGCACCCAGAGGGCACGGTCAAGCGATGGCTTTGACCGTAGAAGAGGAGTTGGCATCAGGTGAGGTGGTGGCAGGTTCCATTCTCGTCAACTCTTTTCCTGCATCAGTATTATTTGATTCAGGTGTATCACATTCATTTATGTCTGTACGATTCGCGACACGGATAGGACTGGAGCCCGAGTCATTGTCAGTAAGGCTCAATATACTTACTGGTAACGGACTTGTGGGTGTAGATAGGGTATTTTCCTCGTATCGAATCGTAGTCAGCGGTAAAGATTTTCCCGCTAGGTTGATAGAGTTTCCGATGGCCGATTATGATATGGTCCTAGGAATGGATTGGTTGAGGGACCAGTATGCTAGTATAGATTGCCATGGCGGCAAGATTATTTTTAGTATTCCCGGTGAGCCAGAGTTTTTATTTTCTCTAGGCGGAGTAGAACCTTCTTCTCCAGCATTGCGGATGGCCGTAGCAGCAGCAGTTCAGTTTTCCAGAGTTGTAGAAGAGTTTCCTGACGTATTTCTCGAAGAGCTTCCAGGCATACCCCGAGAGAGAGAGATAGAATTCACTATCGATTTGATTCCAGGGACGGCACCAGTGTCAGAGAGAGTCTGTAGGATGGCACCATCAGAGTTGGAGGTCCTGTACAAGATAATTGAAGAACTTAGAACCAAGAGATTCATTCGTGCTAGCGGATCACCTTGGGGAGCTCCGATGCTTCTTGTGAAGAAGAAGGATGGTACGTCAAGATTATGTGTTGATTATCGTACCTTGAACTCTATAACCATTAAGAACAGATATCCTTTACCAATGATAGATGATTTATTTGATCAGCTCAGGGGAGCGATAGTATTCTCGAAGATTGACTTGCGGTCAGGGTACCATCAGATCAGAGTCAGAGAGCAGGAAATCCCGAAGACAGCATTCAGATCTAGGTATGGACATTGGGAGTTCCTTGTTATGCCATTTGGAGCGACCAATGCACCGGCCGTATTCATGGACCTCATGAATCGTATCTTCATGTCCTATTTGGACCAGTTCGTGATAGTGTTCATAGACGACATCTTAGTCTATAGCAAGAACGAGGCGGAGCATGAGCAGCATCTTCGTATAGTTTTTCAGATTCTCAGGGAGCACCAGTTGTATGAAAAGTTCAGTAAGTACGAGTTTTGGTTGGATCGCATCTCGTACTTGGGTCATATCATCACCAGAGATGGAGTGGAAGTTGATCCCCAGAAGATAGTGGCCATAGAGACATGGCCAGTACCTAGCACCGTTGCAGAAGTTCGAAGTTTCCTCGGATTGGTCGGCTATTACCGACGCTTTGTGTCAGACTTTGCTCGGATTTCAGCACCACTGACGCAGTTGACTCGTAAGGATGTACAGTTTGCTTGGACAGTAGAGTGTCAGAGTTTATTTGAGAAGTTAAAGCAGAGATTGATGACGGCCCCCATTCTCACTCTTCCCGACGGGACGGGAGGATTTTCAGTTTATTGTGACGCATCCGGCAAGGGATTAGGATGTGTCTTGATGCAGCATGGTAAGGTAGTCGCTTATGCATCACGTCAACTTCGTGACCATGAGAGGAATTATCCAACCCATGACCTGGAGTTAGCAGCCGTAGTTTTTGTATTAAAACTTTGGAGACATTATTTGTATGGAGATCGAGTGGAGATTTTCACCGACCACAAGAGTCTGAAGTATGTGTTTACCCAGAAGGATCTTAATATGCGACAGAGGAGATGGCTAGAGCTACTTGTGGATTATGACATCAACTTGCAGTATCATCCTGGAAAGGCCAACGTGGTAGCAGATGCATTGAGCAGGAGACACGAGTTTATTTTCTAACGGCACAGCCAGAGTTGTTAGCAGATCTTCAGAAGATGGGTATTGAAGTTGTTCTTCCTTCCAGTGTGGCATTGATGGCCAGTATGCAAGTTCAGTCTAGCATAGTTGAGAGGATCAAGTTAGCTCAGTCCACGGACTATAAGCTTCAGCGGCTTAGGACAGAATGTGTGGCAGGACAGAGACCAGAGTTATGCATTCATGAAGATGGTACACTCCGACATGGGAGGCGTCTTTGTGTACCCAGTGGTGATATCAGACAGGAGATCATGACAGAAGCCCACAGTTCTCAGTATTCCATTCACCCTGGCGGTACGAAGATGTATCGTGATATTCGGCAGCATTTTTGGTGGAATGCCATGAAGAGGGAGATAACCCAGTTTGTCTCTCGTTGTTTAGTTTGTCAACAAGTTAAGGTCGAACATCAGAGACCAGCTGGACTTCTTCAACCTTTACCGATCCCAGAATGGAAATGGAAGCACATCACCATAGATTTTGTAACTGGATTACCCAGATCCCCAGCTGGGAGGGATGCCATCTGGGTTATAGTTGATCGTCTCACGAAGGTAGCTCATTTTCTTCCTTTCAGAATTGGTCAGTCGACGGATCAGCTTGCAGAGATGTACCTCAGGCAGATAGTCAGATTACATAGAGTGCCAGTCAGTATTGTGTCCGACAGAGATTCAAGATTCACCTCGTACTTTTGGCGGAGTCTTCAAGAGAGTTTGGGGACTCGTCTCAAGTTCAGTTCAGCCTACCATCCGCAGACAGATGGTCAGTCAGAACGCACGATCCAGACTCTTGAAGACATGCTGCGGTCATATATACTCGACTTCGGTGGTTCATGGGAAGATCACATGCATCTCGTAGAGTTCTCGTACAATAACAGTTTCCAGACTAGTATCCAGATGGCACCTTTCGAGGCCTTGTACGGCAGAAAGTGCAGATCTTCTTTAGCTTGGGACGATATCGGTGAGAGGCAAATGCTTAGACCAGAGATGGTGACGCGGACTATTGAGGTGGTCAGACGAGTCAGAGATCATCTTCGAGTTGCCCAAGATCGCCAGCGTCATTGGGCCGATTCTCATCGGCGTCCCCTTGAATTTTCTGTCGGCGACCACGTATTCCTTAGGATCTCGTCTACCCGTGGCGTCATTCGATTCGGCGTACGGGGAAAGCTCAGTCCTAGGTATATAGGGCCGTTTGATATTCTAGAGCGAGTAGGTGATGTATCCTATCGTCTCGCTCTTCCGCCGTCGTTACGTGAGGTATATGATGTCTTTCATATATCCCAATTACGACAGTATATCCCGGATCCGAGTCATGTCCTTGATCATTCGGAATTGGTTGTTGGTACCAACCTTTCGTATGAGGAGAGACACGTATCCATATTAGACTGGAGGGAGAAGATACTCAAGAACAAGACTATCAAGTTAGTCCGTGTTGCTTGGGGTCATCACTCTTTGGGTGAGTCAACATGGGAGCGTGAGGATGATATCCGATTGCGATATCCCGACCTGTTTGACTCGTAAGGTATAATGTCTTCTTATGCCTTATGCTTAAGTTCCTTGCTTGCATGAATGATTGCTTGATTGACTGCTAGTTCTGTATTGTCTGCAATTGATATAGCTTGCTCGACATCTCTAGCCTCTTGATTAAATTTCGAGGATAGAATTCTTTTAAGGTGGGTAGAGTTGTCACCCCCATTTTTTATTCTGCATATTTCCAGTATACGTATACGGAATCCTGACATGTATTTTTATTTTTCCTGTCTGGCTAGCTAATTTCAGTTTAATCTTGATTAGGTTCATCATAGCATGTAATGGTTTAACTTGGTTTATTTTGGGATGGCTCGGTTTTAATTGGTTTGGTTTGGTTTAAAGTGTGTTGGAACACCTTAGCCTATGCTCCACCCTCAACACACCACATCCCACCCTCATAAAACTCTACCAACACTCTCTCTCTCTCTTCATTACTTCCTCCATTAACTTCTTCTTCTTCTTCCTCCACCCAACTCTCCACACCCATAGGCAAGTGCAACTTGCTTCTACAAGAGAGCCATTTTATTGTTCCATTAGCTTCTCCCTATGTTTCTATGGCACATTAGAACTTGTCATTTTCTATTTTGAGGCTTTAAATCTTGTAGATCTAGAATTTTATTATTTTTGGATTTGGTGGTTTTGATCTATCAAACCTCTTTGTTTTCAAGTTTTGATTGTTCCAGTGGTGGAAAACTTTCTTCTACCCAATTCTGACCTTTGAAAAGTTAGATTTGGACTTGTTCGGACCAAGTTATGAACTTTGAAGCTTTGGTTTAACCATGGAGTTCTTGCTGGTTTGAAGAAGACAGTGAGCAGTGTGTAGAGCTTTTTAGCTTACGCCACTGAGCCGCAGCCTTGAGTACGCTCCCTGTTGGAAGCGTGACTTTTGCCTTGAGTACGCTCCCTGTTGGAAGCATGACTTTTGCCTTGAGTACGCTCCCTGTTGGAAGCGTGGCTTTTGCCTTGAGTACGCTCCCTGTTGGAAGCGTGACTTTTGCCTTGAGTACGCTCCCTGTTGGAAGCGTGACTTTTGCCTTGAGTACGCTCCCTGTTGGAAGCGTGACTTTTGTCTTGAGTACGCTTCTTGTTGGAAGCGTGACTTTTGCCTTGAGTACGCTCCCTGTTGGAAGCGTGACTTTTGTCTTGAGTACGCTTCCTGTTGAAGCGTGACTCTAGTGTACGCAGCCTTGAGTACGCTTCCTGTTGGAAGCGTGACTCTTGCGTATGCAGACTTGAGCAGACTTGAGCATGCCCTGGTACGCAGACTTGAGCATGCCCTGTTATGCAGACTTGAGCGTGCCCTGGTACGCAGACTTGAGTGTGCCATGGTACGCAGACTTGAGCGTGCCCTGGTTGACCTGAGCGTACGCTGTCCTGAGCGTACGCTACCTCTTGCTCCCCCCTTAAGTGCTTATGTCCCCATATTCCCCTTTATGAATTTGCATCCATTTTATATCCTTACACCTTTGATGTAAACTTGACATGAACCCGATATGATCATGACCGTATTTATGAAGGTTAATTGGACCAAGGCTTACTGATGGAATCGCATGATTTGTGACCCGCCGTGGTGCACTCTTGTCCAGTAATTTGACATGATAATTCTTGTTGGTGGTCCGTCGTGACGCACCCTTGCCTTGATAAGTAATCTTGATAAGTAACCTGACATGATGGCGACCCGCCGTGGCGCACCCTTGACAAGTAATCTTGATAAGTAATCTTGACACGATAACCTTGATACGCTGTTGCGACGGCTAACCTGACATGCTAAGTGAATTCTTGACACCGTGGGTGATTGTATTGAATATGCATGTATAAGCAACCAGTCTTGTCTCGCATCATGTCTAGGACATGTATCCCTGGTTACCACGGTCAGGGATTCATACCGAATCTGACTAGGTTAACGACTAGATTGATCAAGTAGAGCATATAGAGAGGTATTCCGGCTATAAGCAATCCCGTTATCTGGGCGCCTTCCTTGATGGACTTGTAGCCTGCCGACGAGTAGGGCACATTTCCAGCTCACTGTTATATGGGGCACTACATGAAACGATTACTATGCACACTGTCATGTGTTGCATCCAAGTCACCTTACAAGGCATGATAACTCTAAGCTTGAACCTTGCGTCTGGATAACCTGGATAGTCTGCAGGGCTTGTGGCCGTAGGCGTATCTCATTGCATCTTGCTAGTAACTAAGCTTGTGATAACCCTAGTTAGTTAAGTATCAAGCCGTACTCTTTGTTTGGCCGTGAATGATGGATGGAGTCCTATCTTGTCAAGTCTTGCCTAGATCCAGTGCATGGATATCTCCGGACATGCTTGTTTATGTTTTACTTTATCGATAATTGGTTCGAGGCTAAGTTCTGTTCAGGTGAAGGGTTATAATCCCGGTCCTTGTTTGGTTTACGGGTTGTAACTTGGTTACCGGAATAGTCCTTTAGTTATCTTATCGTTTATCATCATGTTTTCTTTAATTCATGTCTTATGTTATTTCACCTATGATTTATGTGCTGACATGCTAGTTTTAGTTCTTAAGTGAAGCCTCCTTTGTGGCACTTGCTCTTTCTGGGGTCTGACCCAGCTGGTTTTGTATGGCCAGATTTTAGAGCAGCTACCGAGGATCTCCCAACCTTCTTGCCAGATGGTGAACACTAGAAGGAACCCCGACAACGAGTGGTTTTTTATTTTGCTCTCCCACTCCCTTGTAAAAATATTCTTTTGAGGCGTTTAGCCGTCGAGCAAGTGTTAGCTCGTTTGCAACTTTATTTTCTGTCTGCCTACGGGCTGTAGCATGATTGACAAATCCTAGGGTTGATCATGTATGACTTAAACTCTTACTAGTCTTCGTATTTTGTATGACTAGCTTCATGATCATCTGAATATGTA